>JAMQGT020010777.1:0-10671 GCA_024447675.2 Pterophyllum scalare | reverse complement strand
TTATGTGCCTGTACTTCGTTCAGTTACGTATTGCTACCAACTTTGAGTTATGGACTTTTCTGTCAAACAGCATACAATCAAAGTTTTATTTCCTTATATTTCTTTTGTTATAAAAGTGACTTTGTACATCGCGGAACTATTAGGAAAACCCCCATTTATTAAAGATATTAATACAGTGCATAATGCTGTGTCTTGAGATACTCATTCAGTATAAAAGATAAGAACAGGATTTAAAAAAAAACATTATAGCAGCCATATTAATCTGTTATGCTATCTGTTTTGTTCAGATGCCATGTGTAGTGAAATTAAAGTCCCCAGTGTGCCAGCCCACGCTAGAGAGACCTGGTACTCAAACACGTCTGTAAGTCCAGGGACTATGATTGAAGGATAATTGGGTGCAAGCTTGTTGAAATGGAACCCCGTGATAGACCAGGAAATTCCAGTTTCATGGACAAGGCCCTGGCAAGGTCGAAAGTGGGTTCAACACCTGGCTTCATAAACACCCCAAATGAAAACACCTCGAGGGAGAGTTTTGAGACTAACTAGTTTCAACACTGGAGTAAAACTGGCTTTCACACTCGTGCTAGAGCTACTAACATGCATATTACTAATAGATCACAATGACTGCATGCTTCATCATCTTGCTTCTTTTTAATACATAACCATCCAAGAAGCTGTGCTGTAAAAGATTAAATATTCTCAGTGCCCTACCTGGCTAAAAAAAACAAACAAATTAATTAAAAACCCGACCCAGAACAGGAAATGTATTTTCTGATACAGATTCATGTTAAATACATCTATCTACGAGTGTTAAATTGAAACGGTTCGTACGCATATCATGATTACAGATGTACCATCTGGATTTATGGATTGGAGGTAAAAGATTAGCTGCTGATCTGTACATGAAACAAAGCGTTTCCCTGATTATTTCTGTATGTACACTGTTTGATTAGACACACCCATGGGCATTATCACAAATTTAAATAGTAAATTGTATTGAGTATTTCTCACTCATCCATTTGCAAATCACATTGCTGGGATCAAGCCACCATCCATGCAATTTGTGGACAACCCGCTCTACCACCTGAGCCACAGCTGAACAAACCAGGGAAACATGAGGCGCTATCTTGGGGATAGTGCTGCATTTGTAATAAGATGACCAGGAGTGTTAGAGGCGTCTCTGTTTTTACACACACACACACACACACACACACACACACACACACACACACACACACACACACACACACACACAAGACACAGACGCTGTTGGCTGGACTGATTCGGCATGGTAATTATCTATAATGATGTAAACAAGAACTCATTCCACTGAGTTTGCTGCCGATGAACACCAATCTGTTACAGTATCCGTGAGACTGCTGCGATTTACCCAGTTGAAGAGTAACTGTCAGGCTATGAGAGAAGCCTCATTTGTATGTACAATAATGTATTTCACATCCTTCCTCCATGCTCAGTTCCTTTGATCAAAGAAGAAGCAGTTATCAGATGGTGGAGGAAATGTTTGATGACACAGGTATTTCAGAATCAAGCACAGCTCGAAACAGATGGGAGCCTACTGGAGGAAAAACAGGCTTTGAGCAGGGACTAGAACATTTTTGTCTGTATTGGTTCAGGCTGAGGCGATTTCAAAGCAAACAAATGCCACCGTCCACGTATCGTCTGTTCGGCAGTTTTTCCTTTTGTCTCAAACAATGTAATTCAAAAGAAGCCTCCTTCAGGCAAATGACTTGGGACTTACTTTGAATATCAACATTGTTCCAAATGACCCATTCCAACACTGCACTTTAGCTGAATGAGACGCTGCTAATCAGACCTAATTATCACTATTATTCTGTTGGGTTGATCTCTAAGTTTGCACCCTGTTTAAATTCTCTGTATTCTCTGCAAGTCAAAGCAGAGATAAGAAGTGAGTCACTTTCTCATTCCTGTTGTGAAGCAGCGACAAAGATAGACAGAAATGCCTTTTGTTCTCCTGCATTGCCCACATTCTTCAGGTATGTTTAATTAATGCATGCTTATTGTGGTGTTCGTGTCTCATGGCGTCTGGCGGGAACGACATCTGTTTAATCAACAACTTCCTCTGACAGTCCCTCAGTTGGGTGCGAGCTGTCGCTTCTATTCTCAGATGGTACCGCAGAGAGATATGAGCTTCATAGAAATTCAGGAGACTCTTCACAGTTAGGTGCAGCAGAAGAGAAAAAGATGAAGTAAAACTAGCCTGAGAGTTGAGTGGGTCTTATACTACTTGACTTAGTAGTAGACATAATTTAGTACTTAAATTATGGGAAGGGCTTTTATTATTGTCAGAGCACATTACCATAGCATGGAACTGGTGCTATTTTCCTCATAGAGTAGCCTTTAGTAGGAGACACAGCTTTGTCTTTCTGGTGATTGATGTGGGTTTCCTGTGCTTGTAATCTAGACACCAGCATGTTCACGTCAGCCCTCTCCAAACAGACACTCTGGAGATTACCTCTTCTATACCCATCAGCTGTGATTGCCCCTCTCGAGGTATGCAGAAATGTCACATTTTACATATCCTAATATTTTACCTCACATAAAGTTCTGAAGTTTCCCTGGAGTGAAGGGAAGGTGATATGACAGGGCTTTTCCTCCCCCTCACACCTGAAGCTCCTCCTTCCCCTTGACTCCTTCTGAATCATGTTGCTCAGGTAATTGGGGTTCCAGCGGTCATTAACTCCAACTAGGTGGCATACCACGGCAACCACTATCAGTATAATTGGATCTAATTGGCCCAGTGTTGCCAATGATTTGGATCAGACAAACAGAAATGACTAATTTAAATGTCGGTGTGACCTTTTGAAAGCTTCAGACTAATTAACCTTTGTCGATGCAAGCAGGTAATGTAGTGTATGTGGAAGTGTGCTACGAGCAATGATTGGTTACAGAGGGGGACTGCTTTATAATCACATATTGTAGCTAATTTAGTGACAACACCCTACAAAATTATTTACAGTACATTGTGGTCTCTTCATAAAGCCTAGGTGTCTCATTTTACTCTTGATTCTTAATTACGCTAACAGTGATTTAAAAAACAAAAAAAGCAACTCACATATTAAAGGGAATCAAAACACGGCTGAAAATAAAGCATGTTGTCTGGACAGATCAAGATAAGAATCTCAACTGGAAAGCTAAATTTCCAAAAACAATTTCTGCTGACATCAAGAAAACAGTAATAGACTGCAAATATGCTTAGCTGTGAACTTAGCTGTGAGACAAAATAATGGGCCAAGAAAAAATATTCACATTATATTAAAAAACTATGTCAAGATGTACTGAAAAAGACTTGGTCCACAAAAATCATTAAAAAAAAAAAGATCTAAATTTGGCCAAACTCCCTTTTAGGGCCCACTTCTCATGTACCTCTGGACCCCCTTTCAGCGTAGCTGCTATTTTTGGATCACTCCATTGAAGTCTCATTCTGTCCCCTTGCTCTTGTGCTTCTGCAGTGCGCTAAGGATCTTTTCCATTGTGTCAAACCCTTCACAGCTATTTTTATTTTGGGATTGTGCATGAACTCACCAGGAGGCAAATCTGTCAAGTGGGTTGGATGTGAGTGAGGACTGTTTTGGTGTGGCCAAAAAGTCCTTTGGAAACAGAAGAGAGGTTTCTGGCCCAACTTCACCTACTTCCAAGGTGCATGGAGAACTGCAGCCTCCGAAGAGGCTGAAGCTCCAGTAGCACCTGCCGTATGAAGAACAACTTTAGTGCTTGACCAGCATGTTTTGGCCTGTAGCTTTCATCAGGGTCATCGGCAGGCAGCAGTTTATGTTTGAGTAGAAATAAATGTTTCCAGTAGAGAAATTTTTAAAACAACCAATCATATATGTCCGGTATACATATCCACCAATCACACATTTGAGTAGATTGGTCTGGAATATATTTTTTGATGACCCTGATGAAAGCTACAGGCCGAAACGCATTGGTCAAGCAATAAAGTTATAATAAAAAAAAGGGTCTCCTTTTTTTAACAACATTTAGTCATCATGTCTCTATATGATATATAAGGGGGATTTATATTTATATAGTTTTGTATAATGAGAAGCAGAGTACAGTCTGTCTTTAGGGAGCATAACTAAGGTAATCTTAACTAAATGCTTTACTGGGTGATACAGACACAAAAACAACTGTATTGTGAAAGCATATAAGCAGGAAACCTTTCATTCTCTTCTCCCAATTAATGGTACAGTTTATTTTACTGTGATTACAAGTCAAGTATGTGTACAATCAGGGCTCCATACTTTCCTGAGTCATTATTTAAGAAAAAAAAAACTGTATACTGTAGCTACTTGCACTTCTGGACACTAATTTTCCAGAAAGGTGATAGAAGTAGAAAGAGGAAAAGTTTGTGCATGACCTGTTCACTGCATACATGAAAATTAATTAATCACTTGGGAAGCAGGTACACCAAAATGGAAAAGGATGAAGTACAAAGTCGTTAAGTTTGATATGGCAATATTTAGACACATAAACAAGAACAAAAACCCTTCAGTGCACTTAAATACAGTAGTAAAAAACACATTTTCAATATCATCGGTGACCCGCATGAATAAAGATGGCACAGTAAAAGTTATTTACAGCATATTTTATATCATTCCTGAGAGCAGAGCAAGGCCAAAGCAGAACATAATACGAGGTTAAGTTCAACTTCTCACCCAAATCCCAGAGTGTCTCTATCTTGAAGACACCTTGGATGAAAGTTCACTTTCATACAAGGTTTTTTGTCCCTGTCATGTCAAAAACATTATCCAGTAGGAGCTATCAGCTGTCATCTTCCAGCAGAGTGTGCATGTTTATAAGATACTGTCTGTGGGAATGCTTTTTGGGAACGCTGTTGGGCAAAATGAATGAAAGCTAATGCTCATAGCAGCCTTGGAATAAGCCCACAGGGAAAGGGGGGAGCTAATCCTATCATTCTACACCATTCATCTGCAATCCACTTGGCTTTCAGCATTTTTCTCAACGGGCAATTTGTGGCTTCTCTGCTGGATCTCCTCGAAGCCTGTGTGTTATGACTGCTAAACACTTCCAGGCCGCATGGGAGTCAGAGAGGAGGCCACTAAATACAGTCTGCGACCCTGTCACTGTCCACACTGGCAGCTGCCAACCCACGATATGCTGCCAGAAATAGCTTAATGACAAACACTTTCACAAGCCATCAAATTGTGGCCTGTCAAAGTCAAATTAAGAACAAAAAAAGAGGCTCAGTTGGCCACAAAATCATTAGTCAACAAGGAAAATGCTCCCTCTGTATTACATACCATGAAGTACAATCCTAGTTCTAATATCTCAACAGAACACTCCCAAGAAAGTCAAAATAAAGGATAAAATAAATAAAATGATAACGGGGCTTTGGGTACGCTTTAGTTTTTTTTTTTTATTATTCTACAGGTCATAGTATAAGGGTTGTTTAATATGGTTTTTGAAACGTAACTGAGCCTAAATCTGAATGACTTCCAGATGGTGGCGTTTCCCTCCATATCTCTTTCTGCCTGACAGATGCTACACTTGCTTCCAGGGAAGAATATGAGCAGCTGTCCATGACTAACCATAATGGGGGACCTACATTACCATCTCCTCTGTTCAGGTTTTTCGGCTCTTTGGAGACGAGGCCCCCCCCCCCCAGGGTCTGTCTATACACATACAATACAAAGCGCACACACACTCCCCAGTGTATCAATAAAATACACATGCACACAGGTAATAAACCCTAAACCTGAAGAAATACCCTTTCAGTTATGAGCTTGATTAGCAGGGTTGTTGGCTGTAAAAGAAATGAATGTCTTATGATTGGTTGGAACCTTTGCACACAGACAAATTACAGAAAATCTTTATTTATCTGATTTCTTTTTAGGAAAACAACATTGCCGAGTTGTGAGTCTCCCCCAACAATTTCAGCTGTTTCCAAATAGACTGTGACAAACATGGTACACTCCATATATCAAAGCAACCATTATGAGACCTATTTAAAATGTCCTGGCTTATACTCTAGCAGGCCAGGTAATGAGGTAGTGTTATTATCACAATACACATCTGCAATCAATCTTTAGCAATTCCATGTTTCTACCTGTATTTTCTCTTTGGTTCTTCACCTGAGCCTCCTTTGGAAGCGAACAACATATTGTAGTGTAACAAGCAATGAGCAGAGGAGGGGGCTGTTTGACAACGTGCTGCTCAATAGTCCAGAGCTGCAACTTTCCTCACAAAACTGCAAAGCTCCCATGGCTCCCCTGTGTGTTGCTGGAACGCTGGCATCCTGGCTGTGGGCTATGGTCAGTCAGAGCCCAGGGAGCTGTGACAGCCTGCTGCTTTTTCAGCCGCAGAAAAAAAAGCACTGAAGCATGAGAGTCCTCTAGGCAGAGAAGAACTGAGCAAAGATGCTGCAGCAACACAGGCACACTCACATAAGCCTAAGGATGACGCACCTAAAAGGCAAAGTTTATGCGTGTACAGATGCATGCTATCACTTTCCAGCACGCTCTACAGTCAAATGATTCGGAAAAACACGACTCAGCAGCACATGGTGCAATCTGATCTTTATCCCGAGAACGAGAAAAATGCGTCGGTCAAGCAGTAAAGGTGTTTTACTACAAGTGTTGCTGGACATTTAACCCCTACAAACATTACACTACAAATTTACCAAAATAATCAGAAACTATTTTTCACCCATCCGGAAATTGCCCAAGGTGTCCAAAAGTCACATTTTCGATCTTCCTCAGTTTCGTTCCAGCACAGCTGTAAATCAGCGCAGCTGTAAATCAGCGCAGCTCAGCGCAGGGGGAGGAATGCAATTCTATCTAATTTCTAACCACTGGGGATATTAGTAAGCATGCACTCACACACACACTGAGCTGCCCTAAGGTAAAGGAGATGCATTTTCAGTCCTGAAATTTAGTGGTATTCCCTGTAAACTCCCTATCTTGACACGGTACATGCACAAGAAGTTTTTGATATGATGACTGTGGTAGCCATACAGTTTTGTAGCCTAAAGGGTGGCTTTGAGCTTAAAGAAATGGGGATTAACTACCAATCGCTTCTTCTTTCATGCTCAAGTTTATCTTCTGTTAGGCTTTGTTTTGACTCCTATTCCTCTCTAATGCCCTGGAATCCCCTTTAGAGATGCAGCCATCTAGGATTCCCTGTTGTCCCGCCTTCTTTTGCCCACTTTACAGACCCACTTGGCAGTGGGCCTGTCTTCAGTGGGATCTCTCATACAGCAAACCTCATACCGAGACCCTTTCAGATGAGTTGAAATGAGCTTAGTGCTCTAACCAGAAACTTGGACTCATTGTGGTTTGCACCAAGAGTCTGCGAGATAGTCGGTTAACAAAGAATTAGCAGAGAACCTTTTCAGCCTCTCTTCAAGTGTGCCTTGCATATCAAGGCAGGCTAGAGTAAAACTAAATCAGGGCCACAGCCTTGCTTGAAGAAAGAAACAGCTATTTCTTTTTCAGTTTTAGTAAAAAGGCTGTCTTTTGTCCTTGTAGAAAGGAGAAACCAAATGGACTGTGGCTAAGATAATGTAATGTTCATCCTACAAGGCCAGCCAATCACAGAAAACCACTGTTTTCACTGAAGGCCTGTTCAACTCAGAGCAGCTGTATAAATATATTAGACAGAATCCTGCCTGCTCCTAGTAAAAACAGAAAGTCAGTTTCTTATAAATATATGGATTATTGTATAAATAAATCAAGAGATAGACCTAATCTAAATAAATCTTTGGAATGTGCCGAAAAAGCAAGGATTTGTGGTTTGTGGATGAAAGCACGTAAGCAAGGTGCTGCGTTCTAGCGAACGAGGCCCGAGATGCCAAGTCATTTTGCCGAGGCGCTCCCTTTGCCCGTGAATTCTTGAGCAAAACAGAGTAAATAATTTAATTGTGTAATATTCTAATGCAATGTCACGCCTGTGATTCATCTTTAGTGGATGAAACTAGTTGAGAAATTCCAAGATCAGTAGAAAAGCTGCTCATTTTTATATAACTTTGAAGCACTGAAACCTAACTACTTCAGACATTTGGCTTCACAATCCATTTAATTGCAACATAGAGGTGTCTGTTGCGCTCACAATAAGTCATCAACAGAGCAGGAATTTGTCATCTCCGTCTTTAATGAAACTGGCACTCATGTATGTCTCATTTTTCTTCCATTGATTGGCCTCTGATGAGGCTGCAGGGTAGTATGCTGACATAGAAAGTGGGATTTGTGGCTATTTTGTGTCGCACTGTTCTGCTTACCCTCTGTGGGCAGGGCAAATCCATATATCACATAGCTCAGCCTGAAACACACAGTCCGCACATGGCTAGGAGCTTAGATAGTGCGTGAATGATCATCTGCCAGCTGTGGGTTGTGTGGGCATTGTCTCATCTAAAGCCCTTATGATTCAGTCATATTCACCGTACCCATTGTTTTCCTGGTGTTTTAAAGAAGAAAATTCTCCTTGAAGAGGTGGAACAGATATGTCCAAGAAACATCTCAAATTACTTCTTGGTGCAGGAGACTTAATTTCTTGAAAACAAAAAAAATCATACATCACAAATCTACGCCAAAGCCATTGTTGAATTTGAGAAAGGGCGTAATTTTCTAACCTTCAAGTGGGTTGCCAAATGAAAAAAACAAAATAAAATAAATAACAGCATAGTTATTCACAGTCGTAATATAGAGAGGTGGGTACAAAGGCCTGCCTTTCATTTAATCACAACCCAAAGTAGTCTACATGAAAAGCCTTCATTTGACAAACATGAAACATTACCATTTTGTTGTGTTCTCTGTTGCTTTTGTTTAAATAAAGAAGATTAAGGCTTTTCAGAACTGTATCTAAAATGAAAGATGCTAAATCCTTTTGTTCCCATACCTTTTCCAAATTTCCAAAATTTTTCAAACACAGCTTTTCTCACTGAAGGCTTACTCACTGTTAAACAAAAAAAACACCAAAGCATATAATTTATGTCTTTTAAACTGCTCTGAACAGAGTCCAATTTTCCCTCTGCCTGGCAGTGTATGGTACTCACCACAGTGCTCAAGTTATGCTCCTTCATCAGGTTGAGGGAGTTCTGGTAGCAGGAGGTGAGGTCATTGGTCTCTGTAGGGCCCACATCGACCTCTGGGCCACCGGCCCCACGGTGTGGATCACATCTGTCGGAAGGGGAGAAGCACAAGCTCATTTAAGCGCGGCCTACTTTTAACGAGGATTAATGTTTGAAACTCTTCAGTGGTAAGAGCAGGGCTGTAAAAAAAAAAAAACTACTGAGCTGAGCAGTGGAGCCAAAGTTTTTAAAATCTGCAAAATCATCATCCAATACAAAATATGATAAAGTTTGTCTTCACAATGAGACAATGAAGAAGACAAGATCAACCCACTACCCGAAGTGAATGCATTTATTTAGTAAATGAAGCGGCAGCTTAGATAGAAAATCAATTACAAGATTCTTTATGCTATCCACTCAAATATTCATATCTCTCCCTGTACTCTCTTTCCCTTCGCATAGTAATGTCTTTACCTGTCAATCATCGCTCTCCTTGTCTGGCCTGGCCAGACTGA
This sequence comes from Pterophyllum scalare, assembly GCA_024447675.2. Classification (NCBI taxonomy): domain Eukaryota; kingdom Metazoa; phylum Chordata; class Actinopteri; order Cichliformes; family Cichlidae; genus Pterophyllum; species Pterophyllum scalare. The sequence goes on along the minus strand of JAMQGT020010777.1, from coordinate 1,089 downwards.
GGAATGCAACTTCTTAAATGAATCATAGGAGCGATGACAGGAAAGTAAGAGAATCGAAGCAGTAACTTGACAGAAACATAATCTTCTGCATTCTGTGTGGCTACCCTTGGCCTTCTCAATGTTGGACAGGCCAGGTCAACATCATCACACAAGAAGTAACTCTGCATCACCCGCAGAGCGTTTCCAGGACGGTTCACCGGAGATGCTGTGATTACAAAGGCTAACTACGAGGATTTCAAAAAGTCATTTATACAAAACCAAACCAAAACAAAACAGAAATTCTTACATACAACACATGATAATTCCTCAGAACTCATGATAGTTTCAGATAGTTTCAGAGGGCAAAGTGCAGTACCAATCTTTTACTTTATACAGCAGTACAGGCCAGTAAATCTTCATTTGTACTAAATTAAATATAGATCATTTTTTTGACCCTTAGATTTGCAATTTAATGCAGCAAATCCTCATTACTAAAATATTAAGCCCTCTTGAAGGACTAAGAATCCAGAGCTGGTTCATGTAAGGGCTTGCAAGCAAAATGCAGCAGCCTGCATTTTATGCCGCAGTCTCCTCGTATGTTTTCTTACACGTAATCTCGGTTATTTGATATGAAACACCCAGTCTTGCTTTCCTGCTGAATAAATATCAGCCACATTACTAATCTACTTGGCCGTAAATAATGTCTAGATAAAATTTTGTTCTCACTTCATTCTCAAAGCACAATGTTTAACACCTATGTTCATCCACAGCTTTTAGTATGGGATCTGTCACCCTGGCAAGTTTAAAAAAAAAAAAAAAAGGAAAAATGTTGTGAAAAGATCTAAAGCTGTGGTTCTCAAACTTTTTTTCTGTTTTAAGCTGAGAACCTTCACAGAGTAGCTATTACACACTTTGGTGTGACGCTTGGTTGTCTCAATCCTATACATGGCTGAGAATAAAATGCAGTGGGCCTTTGTCACCAAGAGGCATTTTCTAATGTTGCTAAAGGGGTGAGATTTTGTGTTTGCAAGCTGTAAGAAGCAAGGGGGTTTGTTTGATCCCAGTGCTAAACTGAAGTTGTGTTGTAATGAGAATGGAACTGTCTGAAGT
>JAMQGT020010776.1:0-17926 GCA_024447675.2 Pterophyllum scalare | reverse complement strand
ATAAGCCACTGATATCAAGACAAGAAAGTTTCTTACCATGCATGGAGAGTTTAACCCCAAATCCAGCACCCTAAGACTGTACACTAAGTGGAAGGAAGGAGGCCAAGGACTAGTGAGTGTCAGGACTACTATCCAGGAGGAAACAACAAAGATCCATGAGTACATCAGAAAGATAGCCACAACATATGGTTGTGGCCAACATGGTTGTTGTCACTAAACACACATGTGTGTAGTGAATACCTCATTCAGCAGAAACCCTCTTTCTGATTGATAAAGATTGATTGATAAAGGGTCTACCACACCAGGTAAGACCCCATGTACAAGCTGTGTAGAGATGCCCTGAAGACAATCCAGCACATAACAGCAGGATGCAAGATACTAGCAGGCAGAGTATACATGGAACACCATAACCAAGTGGCTGGCATAGTATACAGGAACATCTGTGCCGAGAATGGCTTGTGCCTTGATGTCCAAAGGTCAAAATGGGAAGCACTCCCAGAGCTAGTTGAGAATGACCAAGCTAAGATCCTCTGGGACATCCAGATACAGATGGACAAACTGGTGATGGCTAACATCCAGACAAAGTAGTGATGGACAAGCAGAGAAAGAAGGCCATAGTGATAGATGTACCAATACCAAGTGATAGCAACATCATGAGCTGAGAGAAGAGCTACAGAGGATATGGAAGGTGAAGGCAACAGTGGTCCTCATGGTAATCGGAACACTCAGGGCAGTGACCCCCAAACTGCGGGAGTGGCTCCAGCAGATTCCAGGAACAACATCAGAGATTTCTGGCCAGAAGAGAAGATACTGCGCAAGAACCTCAAGTTTGCAGCCATGGTAGAGGACCTGACCCTGCAGGGCTAATCTATAAAGCACAACCACAGAAGCAAGCTTTCTCTATTACTCTTTTAATTCCAGAGATTGCTTGTGCAAATGCTGTGAAGAAGTATGTTGAAAAGGCTATTACAGCAGTGTTTTCTAAACGTATCAAAATGACAGGAAATGATTGAATATTAGCCCATTCAAGTGAGTCTTTGTTCAGCCATGTGCAGTGATGTACAGCTTTGTCTGACTTATTAGCCTTTTATTACTGTGCATAAATCCATTTAAAGGGTCTATGTTTGAGAGAGTGTGTAGTTGTATTTGAGAGCAATTCAGCACCTTCACCTCTGCTGGACCAAATACCAAAACTTACAATATGTTAAGGGGAAAAAAAACAAAGTTACACAGTAGAAAGAGGTGTGAAAATGCAGTTGGGTAGCATGTGAACTGAATTCATACATTTTCATCTTCCCTAAACAAACAATAATTCTTGAGATATTTCATGCAAAAGCACAGATCTGGGTTCCAAACAAACTGTGAACACGAACTGGATAATGCATTAGGTTCGGTCACAAACAGTAAAATCCTGAATAAGTTACATATACGGTCATCTAGTGTACTCATACACTCTACTACATAAATGCATGTCTATATGTAATCATTATCTGCTTTGGTCTTGACAGATGAAAACGAATTCAGTTCAATTCAATTCCTTCGTATAGAAGCAAATCACAACAACAATCACATCAAGGCACTTTATATTGTAAGTTAAAGACCCTACAATAGTACAGAAAATACAAAGAATATGAATGAATGAAGAAAAGGTACTAATGTTTTAAGTTTGTCAGTTTATTTAAATAATTTTATACTGGTGTCAATGAAAGTTGGTTTCACCAGGTAAATATAATATAAATGAAAATCTTATAAATAAAACCAAATTAAATATGATACCGGTAAATAACATTTACACAATTATGGATTGGACTTAAGATGAAAGTCACATTTCTATTAAGGAAAATGTTTATGTTGTTTTTTTGCAATATGCAAACTGGCTATATGTTTCCTAAAATAAAGTATTTGTTTGTTAAATACTATACTTAATTGTGAACCTGAACTGCATTGTAGTTAGTAGGGCTATTTTAAATCTTTACCCCATGTTTCCTTGAACAATAACAAGTAATAAATTAAATGATTTTCCTGTCTCCAGTAATACTTACATTTAATATGACTTCAGTAGTCCATCAGCACTCATTTTATTAACATTTTATTAATTATTATTTTTTACAAAAGACCTTGCTTATGAAATATTTGTCTGAGAAAGAGTTTAACTTATTGACAATGTCTAGACAATAATTTTCCAGCTTACTGCTGAGACATTAAATCCATGACAGCCAGAATTGAGGAACTAATTGGGGAATTAATAAGATGTGAAGTGGGCTGCTTTTACATCATCGAGTGCTGAACAATGTGTTTAACAGACCAAAATCCCAGTGTCTCAAGCCTCCATCTTCTGTTTACTTATTTATGATTCTTGCACATTAACAGCAGTTATAAGATACTTCCTGACTGATTCATTTTAGAGCATGAAGTCTTTGTGGAAACTAGGCCTTGTAAGTGGGCCAATTCTGTCATCTTCTAGAGTCTGGACTATTTTGATTGCACCGCTGTTATTCTTGAGGATAAGCGCTAACCAAATCTACTTAAAACGGTAAACTACCGAAAAGTAATTTTCTAAAATACAATGACCAGATCATATAAGAACCGTACAAGTCATGAAGCCCTACCATATTCATCAGTGTGACATGCACCCACGAGAGAGCTGAGTCAAAAAGGGAGGCGCCTGCTTTACTACATGACCTACCCTAAATTAACCAAAAGTTTCCTTTGCAGGGTATCTAGTGCTCATCCTTGGAAACAGGGTGCAGAGCTCAGACATCCAGAGGGAGCTCCACACTGAACCTCCTATGTGTTGAGAAGAGACAGATGAGGTAGTTTGAGATGCCTCCTGGAAGCAGGTGTTTCTGGCCAGCGGGGAAAGCAAAAACCTCAGGGCAGATTCAGAACAAGCTAGGGAGATTATGAATCCTGTCTGGCCTTGGGAAACTCCAAGGCGTTCCCGACGTAGATGGAAGAAAGGACATCTGTGTCCATCATGACCTCAACCCAGATGTAACAGATGAGCTAAAAAACACTTGACAATAATTACATTTCTAAAATTTAACTAAGCATAATGCAGTAGAACACAAGACACCCTGGCTAGATATCATACATCTGGATCATGTTGATGATGTTTTTTGGCTGCTGTCACCTTGAATTTAAGATCATCACAGCTTCAGCTGGTATGATGTCAGAGCACAAAAACAGCATGACACTCTTGATCACAGACTTAATTGTTAATGTCAAGTTTATAATGCTGAAATTTTGAGTAATTACTTGTGTGTGCGTGTGTGTTTGTGTGTGTGTGTGTGTGTCTGTATCTTTGCAAAGAATACATTGGATTGGATTTAGTCCTTTGGTGATTAAATAGATTATTGTTCTCTCAGAGATTACATTATTTAGTAGGATTAATCGTTTGTTTATAATGTTTATAATCTGTTTATCCAGATTAATCCTGGGCTGGAATGATACCTATCAACATCTTTTTTGATCAAAAACTGTGCTTATTAATGGAAATGAATTATCATTTTCTATCTCAGTTTCTAAACTGTCACATAGCTAAAAGTACAATTTCTCACATCCAAATGGTACTTTTTTTCTTTTCTTTTTTTTAAAGAGGCATTTGGTGCTTCCTCTCTTTCCTCTTTCTTCAAAGGCAGGTATCTAGGCACCTCTGAGAGAGATATCTGTCCCTCAGCACCCAAGCTATGTGTGGGAGCATTATTCTGCTGTGGCCGTGTCATTTCTGGCCTCCCATGGGCAGTTCTTCCTGCCTTGAACAGATTGGTGGCAGTGCAGGCCAGCAAACCTTATCACCTCTTCCAATCATCTGCACTACAGTTGACTGTTTTCCCATTGACAGATTTTCATCACAAGTGTTGTCGGTGTCGTATGCTCATGGAGCAGATGCATGAGCAATCTTTTTTTTTTTTTTTTTTTTTATGAGCACACTGTGTCATATTGCTTGTGGTTACAAGTGCATATGCGTATGAATACAGGCTCTAGGCCAAGCAAATAATGTTCTACCCTAACTTGGTTCCTCTGAATTACTGCTTACAGTTGGGTCCATAAGTTGTTGGACAATGCCAAGATTTTATTTTTAACTTTAGCCTGTATAAACCACCTTTAATTCAAGGGTTTTAACAAAAGTATTGCATTAACTGTTTAAGAATTACAGCTATTTTTATATACAAGCCCACTTTTATGATGCTGAAAAGTATTTGGACACTTTACAGACAAGTAGTTTCGTCGTCTGTTCACTTATTATTCCAAAAAATGAATAAATAAATAACTGATATGTGGTGTTGATTAGAAGTGGTGAACTTACATTGTGTAGTGTTTAGCTATGGGGTCCCCAGGGATACTCATGCAAATGCACGAAGCCATAAAAACCAACCTATGAAAGATAGCACAAACCTCATGAGTAGCCAAATCAACAGTATGATACATTCCTAAAAAGAAGGAAAGCTCTGGCCAGCTCAGCAACACCAAAAGGTCCGGAAGATCATGGGAGGTAACTAAAGTGAATGATCGCAAAATTCTTTCCTTGATTAAGAAAAACTCCTTCACAACATCTAGACAAGTAAAGAACGTGCTCAAGGACATAGGTGCATCATTATCAAAGTCTACAATCACGTTGTGACATCTTAAATGTAAATATAGAGCGTTTACAACAAGGTTTAAATCACTGGTTACACTCGGGAATAGGAAGCTCTAAAAAGATCTAAAAGTGCATGCACAGTTCTAAGAAAAACGGGCATGTATGGCTGCCAGTGCAACTGGGTCACAAGTGTTTATTGAGGATGTGACTGCTGATTGAAGTACCGAGATGAATTCGGAAGAGTACAGATCACTCTATTCAGATTGAGCCAAATGCTACAAAATTGATTTGTTGGTGCTTTACAGTGTAAAAGGTGTAGTGACCCACATTATATTACAAAGCAAACCAAGAGTTTCTCAAGGCAAAGAACTGGGAATTTTTTTCAGTAGCCATGTCAATCACTGCAACGATTTCCAGATCGAGTAAAGAGCAACGTAATAAGAGCAAAAGGAAATTAGGATGGCGATATAAGACCTATAGTAGTTTTGCAATTATGTATGTGTACACTACAGGTATGCAGTTCTCTTATAGCTTTTGGTATTTGTTCAGATGGGTGACAAGTTCATCACCACTAATGTTTTAAATCACAAACCTGTATTGTCCCTAGAATGATCTACTGATTTCTAGTACCTACCTTCAGAAAGCAGTCTGCTTTAAAAAACACTGAAAGAACAAATGAATTTAACCATGTTATGCATCTAAAACCTATCCTGCAGATCTTGTTTTGGCCATGTATGACCAAAGGGAAGTTTTAGTCCTGGCAATTGTTGAGTAGACTCACTATATCCCCACCAACATGGTTGCACACAGGTTTGTGTGCAACAGACAGAATGGGTGCTGGGTACTAGTACAGCAATAATGCAGAGCCAGTTATATACAAACACACAGCAGAGAGCAACAGTAGGGAGAAAAAAAAATACATAGATTTATGATTTGTTGTTCTTCCATCTTACTGTCCTGCCTATTAGTTTGTACTGACAGGCTGATGATGTTGTACAGGGCAGCTTCCTCTCCATAGAAAAAAGCCTGGCTGACAAAGACCATCTGGCATCTTATCAGTATTCAGAGCAACCCCAAGACCCCCCAGGACAAAGCCTGCCTGTCAAGTAACACTGAATAATACAAAAAAAAAAATACAATGCAAAATACTAAATAGCAGCAGTAAAACTCAGAAACCTTAGCAACTCCAATTCAAATCATATTTTAGTAGAGATGCACAAATTACAATTTCCAAATTTCCCTGCTATAGAAAAGAACATGCAATTTCATATACTTGAGATTGCACTGTGACTAAACGTTGGGGGATCAGAACCCATTATCTCCCTCTTGCAGGAGATTATCTGCTTATATGACCTCTGTGTGTGGATGTAATGTATCTATTTACTGTAGATTGATTCCTCTCTATGTTCAAGAGCAGGCAGATCACTCACGAACTTTCTCTTTCCACTTTCCTCCTCAACATTTTCCCCCATGATTTAATAACAAATTTAAATTTACTTGTCACTTTGCACTCTGCTATATCAAAAATTCTGTTGCATAGCAACAGGAATGACCCAGTGCCACTCACGTTCTTTGATTTCTGTGCTCCCTCACTTACTTCTAACATCTGCAGCTGCGCTTTGCATTTCAGCGGCCATATGATCACAGCCTTATAGTGAACAGTCTCACAAACAAGCACTAGGCGGGCAGAAAATGAACAGAAAACTTCATCTGATGACAGCATGCTTCCCTCATTATGCACTGCTATCTCTGAGGAAACATCTAAAATCAGTTTGCAAACAGTGATACTGTTGGGATAAAAGTTTGTTTTGCAAATCTCCATCTGTTGCAGTTTAGTTTGTAACTACATATTGGAGGTTGCTCTAAATTTTAGGCTGACAGGTAAATATGCATTGCCCATCCTACCCTTTTTTTTTTTTTTTTTTGATTTGATGTTCACATCAAGAAAGCATAGCATATGTTCAGACAACCAGATTGAAAGTGTATTAAAGCCAAGGAAACCCCAGTTCAATTAGATATTCTGCTAGAAAGCATGTTGCAAGTAAGAGATTAAAGCACAATCAGTGGTCTCCTTCTTGTGTCCTTTTCATACAGACAGGTTAATGGTGTTCGGAGGGAGACTTTAGCATTAGTCTCCTCGTTAACAGCTGACCTACACTGATCTGTCTGGAGTGCGAGTGAAGTTGACGAGGCACTCAGACTCAGAGAGGGTTTAATGATTCCTTCAATATTGCGTTGAACGGTTGCCTAATCCGAGCCAGAACACCCTGAGTTTCATTAGAAATCTTAAGGATTTATCAGGCTTTAGAAATCTTACTTGGGGCCAAATATATGATCACAGATGCAATGCAGGACTTTGCAGTTCTGATTCACTTCTCCTTCTCTTAATTATTAATTACCAGTGGACAGTTAAAGGTAGTGAGATTTATTTTTCTCTAATGTTGATATTATTAATAAAAATTATTTATGTTAACATTAAAAAATAATTGGTACAAAAACATTTGAAAAAGTACCCACTTTCAACTTATTAAACCATTTCTTAAAATAAAAAAACAGTACTAGCACTTATTACTGCTTTACTACACGCGTGTGTGCGAAGAACAGAGTGGGAGAGAAGTAGAGGGGTTACAAAACTAAAATGAAAGGGTTTCCACTTCTCACTTTCACACAGACGGTATTGTCATGTTACTCATGTGACATTCAAAATCAGTGTAAAGTCATAACCTTTAGACCACAAGGCAGAGAAATAACATGATTATACACTTCATGAAGACAGGTGCTGTGGTGACACAGTTCTCAGCGTGTATGGCAGATCAGAGATGAAAAGAGCAAAGAAGGAAGCAAGAGATGAAATCTACCAGAGTCTACTTTGATCATGGAACACAAACGTTCTGCAGCGTGGCAGTCATTCGCCTCACCCACCCTTAATCTCTGCTGTGCATGGGAGGAAAAGCAAGGTAGTGCTTGCATTAATGTTGTGTCGAGTGGCATGAAAGGTGAAGACAGACAAGATTTTTGTCAAAAAATTGTGTCAAAGATGAACTAGGTCAAAGGCAAATACATCACAGTAAACAATGATTTTACAGATTAGACATTTACATATTTAGACAGGCAGGAAGCTCGATATAGTCAGCTCTATGGAGTATTTTATGTTTTGCTTTTATGGCCCGCAGCTTTATTGTTTTGGTTTAGTTTCATCTCTCTCACCAACCTCATTTTTAGCTGCAGCAGGCAGCTTTTTTAAGCAAAAAAAAAAAAGCAACTTACAGTATAAGCTGCCTGCTAAAGCAACATGATAAGGTTACAATATGCCAGTGATGTGTTTGCAGCTTGTTTACTGCTTTAAAGTGTGTAAGAAGCAAAACAATAGTCCATCATTAATGCTAGATGACACTGATTCATGACCCTGAGCAAATCAAGTGGGATGGGATTTGTCACCTTGGTCACCTCAAAAATGAAAGATGTTTTTGTAAAAATTTAACCCAAACCATGATCTAATCATGATCCAATTGAAACACTGCAACTGCATATTTTGTTTCAGGAATGAATACATGGTCCTTTCACACAAGAACAAAGGAACACTATGAGTTGGAGGGCTTGGTGAGTGACAAAAATTAAATAATAGGTTACTACTTTTGATTCATCACAGGGAAACCTTGATTACATGATTGCATTTAATTACTGTGAAGGGAAATTAGATTTATTATAGGGAAATAAAATCTGAATTATTAAGACTAACCACAAAATGTTAGCAAGAGATAGGTTAAGATTAGTATAATACATACACACACATATATACACATATATATATATATATATATATATATAGAGAGAGAGAGAGAGATAGATAGATAGATAGATAGATAGATAGATAGATAGATAGATAGATAGATAGATAGATAGATAGATAGATAGATAGATAGATAGATAGATAGATGAGAGAGAGAGAGAGAGAGAGAGAGATAGTTAGATGTAAACACATAACTTGCAAATATAAGTAGTAACGGTCACTTCACACCCTTAAGTAAGGAAAATAAGGAAATTTGGTCCTTGGTCAATAATTATTTCTTTTTCATAACAATGCTCCTTGGCGATCAATCTTATTCCACTGGAAAGCCTGTTTATTTCCCCTTAAATAATGACACATTTGTGAGGAAAATGTCTAATTGAGCAGCAGAGCTGAGTTTGTGGGTCATCTCTGCCAATGCCAAACAGATTATTCTGCTTTTGACTCTTGTTTTGTGCTTCTGGTACCCCAGGTGCTGACAATCAGGTGCTTGATTGGTGCCTGATTAGCATAGGAGCATTGAACCTGTTACAGCAGTCAGCTGGTATCTGCTCCAAGCATGCTGCTTTTGATGGGGCCTGTGCCATAAGGCAAGTTCAAGAAGTTGTAACATTATTTGGAATGAGTGCCATCTCCAAATTGAGGATCACATTCCACATAATGGCGGATGTAAGAGACGGGCCGTGAAGTGGGCATCCCAAGAAGATGACACTACAAGAAAATTATTTTTCTCACCCTGTCAGGAACTGTAGGCAGTCTTCTACAGATTTGCAGCCCCAGTTTGCAGGATGACGTGGCCTATGGCTCCCTACCCAGACAATCTGGAACAGACTGCACACAGTCAATGTCCAGTCTTATATGGCTGCAAGGATGCCTGCCATGGATGCCGCTGGTGTCAGTAACATGTGCACGTGAACCTGAACATGTGGAGAATCGTTACGCTCAGTGATGAGTCCAGATTCCGCTCATGGCAGTTGGATCGTAGAGTCAAGGTATGGAGAAGACACACAGAACGCTATGCTGCACTGATAGAGTAACAGTTTTTGGTGGAAGCAGTGTGATGGTGTGGGGCAGTGTAGTTTGTTTACATGTACAGAACTAGAAAAACAGTTTGAACCCAATGACAAGACAAACGTGGAAATTTGTTCCCTAGTGTAATCAAAGAAACACAAGTTTCAGTTTGCACTGGTGATTTGGATCATGGGCGTGTCTGCATCTTGCTGGAAGGTAATATTCAAGAGAACAACATGATTGGTCTTGTAGTTATTGTTACAAATATACTTACACAATTATGATAATTTCATATGGGAAGTTTTGATAAGACAACTTCTAAGACACAACTTCTAAGAAACAATTAGCCATCAGGGCTGTGTTTTCTGTTTATGGGAGGTGTCAGTTCTGGCTTTCTTCTGTAGATATTACCACCCATCAATGGGACACACGCTAGTCACAAAAATATGGGTTTTAAGGTGACTTTTACTACAGCTGCAAAGAGAAATGTACCCATGTATTAGACGCCCTTCCCGAGCTCAGATGTAGACACTTCACACCAAAAGGATTCTTTTGATCCCAAACATCATAGGTTTATATGCGAGTTATCAGTGCAATAATAAATGATTTAAACACATAATGCAAAAAATTCATTAACATATTGAATAATGAAACATGTCACAAAGTCATATTATTTTGTAGTCAACAGGTTCCACGAAAGAAAGAAAGAAAGAAAGAAAGAAAGAAAGAAAGAAAGAAAGAAAGAAAGAAAGAAAGAAAGAAAGAAAGAAAGAAAGAATGAATGAATGAATGAATGAATGAATGAATCTCAGTACAGCCAGAAGGAGAAAAAGGTACTGTGTGGAGTGTGGAGTGTGCTTTTCCTGTCCCTGTGTGGGTACTCCAACTTCCTTCCACAGTCCAGAAAGACATGCACGTTATGCTAAATTGTAGGTGTGAATGTGAATAGTTACCTCTATGTTAGCCCTGTGATAGACTGTGAGGGACCTGTACAGAGTGTACCCTGCCTCTATTTCACACAGTGACCTGAGGGATAGGCTGTCATTGGGCAGAGAGTGACTGTAGATCCCCACCCCCACCACCACCCTCAAACATCTCTCTGTTCAGAGGAAAAGGGAAAAGGATCAGAGGAATGGAATGGCGGTGTGTCTCTCTCTGTGAAAGACTGTGAAAGACAGCATTGGCCTTTCTGAAGAACAACTTGTCTTGTGTTTGTTGAAATTAAAAAAGAAACAGAAAATGTGGATCATGAAACATCATATCTTTTTTAACAAAAAAGAAATTATGAAAAGCTCATCAATTCAAGATAAGGTAGACGAAAAGCAGTTCCTCACCTCAGAGCTCCAGAGAGGTAAGGCTTACACTCCAGAGATGAAAAGCACACTCAAACATTCTTCAAGCCTTTCAAAATCGCTCTCGTGGTTACAGTTTGAACTAATGACAAACCCATGCCTGGGTATTCCAGGTTAGCGGGTGGTATGTATCAAAATAACCATCATGAATCAACATCAATTCCAGAATTAATTAAGGGATTACTCTCAGACTCGTAGAGACATGTTTTTGATAGTGACATGCCTTATCAACAGTCACATCTGATCAACATCGAGACTGTCTTTGAAAATACTGTTGCTGACCTCTGGAGGAGGAAATTGAACTGGGGAATTTTAACATCTACTGTGATTCGTATCACTGTAAGTGACTCTACTAGGAATCTGCAAAGTGTTTCACAAGACTCCCAATAAACCCAAATGTTTTTGTTTTTTTTTAAAGGTACACTCAGTAATTTTTTTGAGGTTATAGCAGCAGGCGTGTTCCCCCCACCATATCTGAATACAGTGGCCAGGAAGGATATCTCCCTTCTGACTAATGGTGTTTTACGTAAGTGGTTAAAAGCTGACCACATGTGTCATGTAGAAGAAGTCAAAGGTGGAAGAGAACTTGTAGGTATTAGCTGTGGAGGGACATTTAAATTTGTGCTTGTACCTTCAGAGGATCATACTCATGTTTCACAATTACTTATTGTCAGCAAATTAGACATGCAACCCTCCCATCTCTGGATAGCGGGCTAAACAACAACAACAGCTGTTTTTAAGCTAACATTATGCCAGCTAATGTTAGCTTCTGACTGTCATCGGTCAGAAGTGAGCTCCTTCGACTCATCGACTTGTATCAGACTTCTTTCACAGTTCCTTCAAGTTTTATGGCCTCTTCCAGAATAAAAGGTGGAAACTTCTCACAGCTGAGATAAAATAGTGCTTATCTATCTTTTAGAAGAACGCTCTTCAGGTACCAAAATATAATTAATATATAAACAAAATCATTTTAACTGCAACTACTGAACTGAGTCAGATATTTTCCAGCCCCAGTTATTCATGTTATTTCGTTCATCTTCTTTGCTTCTTTTTTTAAAAAACCTTAAAATAATAATAATTTTATAAAACACAATTTCACTTTATATAACTTCAAACGCAGGACTAAAGACTTGCTTTCATACTGTGATACATGTAATTTTGGAGCTTGCATAAAATCAAACTGCCTAACGTCTACAAGTTTGAACTCTTTTTGCTTTTATCCATTCTGATACCCCCAGCAGTACATACTGTGGAACTCAAATGGTGAAATCATTAACAAGTGAATGTGGAAAGTGAGTATAAAAACATGCTGTTGGAACATTTCCTTATTATAAATCTGGTTTTAAAGTGATTTAGTTAGTGGAAAGCCAGTTGTTGAGTATATTGGATATTCCCAGCCCCACCTGTCTTTGGTAACTAAGCAGGTGTTCCTGCGTTGTGGGGGGGAATGGGGCTGCTCTGTCCTCAGCCTGGTGCTGTAAAAGATGGATGATTTAAGAGAGAGGGCAGAGTTCACTCCTGAAGCAGGTCACAGAAGAGGTTCAAAGTAGTTCTAGCTATCCACACAAGTTTGGGCCTCATCAGTTTACTCTTTTCAACTTGCTGCTCGAGGAAAAATGTGGATGCTCCAAGACATATTTCACTGCTTTACCATTACACACATTTAGTCTCAGTGGTTCACTTTCTTATTTCACTCAGTGCAGAAATTCTGCAAACAAAGCTCGGTCTCATAAAAGTTTTATAATGAAGTACAATATGCTAAAGTACAATAAGTGTAAGGGATAAAGTGTCCGTGTTACTGTCTTGTTTATATTTATAATTTTAAGTTTGATTTTTTTCAGGACAGCTGTGCGAACATATCATGTTATCCAAATAAACTACATAATGATACATACAGTCTTAAAAAGAAATACTATTCTAATACTGTACATTTGAGTGCATTGTTATCACCTATTGCTAAAAAAATATCAAATGACATGTTTAAGATTCCAGAGCCTGTAGACTTTTAAACAAACAGGATTTTTGATATTTATTTTCAATGTGTGCAATCATCATTTTCCAATTATAATATCATTTATTTAAAAAAAAAAAAGCTAATGCATCTGTATAATCTGATTCAAACCCTGCAGGGTAGAGGTGGATCAATGTTAACAAACACCAGTCAATGAATAAGCTGCACATATGGTTTTCTTGATGAAAAACCTTAGCGATCAATTCTGTCCAATCATTAAAAAAAAAAGGGAAAAAAGGGGGAGTTTGTCTTCTCTGCAGAGCAGTTACAGATGCCCTTAATTTTGAATTGTGTATTATTGATTGAAGGACAGCCTTGTTGCATACATAGAAGTACAAAAATGGATGTCATCTATCTTGCATTTTGAGATTTTATCATTTTTACATGTTTGTGACAGAAAGTCAGTGTTCTTTTTTGTTTTTAAATGTGCATCACAGAGCCCAAGCCTGTGACCTATATGTGACTGTATCAAGAAGTCTAAATCTTAATTCATATCAGCACTGCCATGTCAGTGGGCAATGAGGACTGTAGGATGGATGTGACATCCCTTGTCATTCTTACGCAGTGCAGGCATTCATTTTTGACATAGCTGTCAGGTCAGATTGGTATATAGGTCATATTCTTAGACAAATATGACCAGCCAAAACCCAAAAAATAGGAAGTGTGGTGCCAATGACTGATGAATAGTCAATTTTTAAACTGAGCAAATATATTAATCATACATTTGACATAAGTTTTTCATTGCGATGCCAAGAAATACATGCCACGCAGGGAACATGCAGACAGTGGGCTTTGTAGCTGCACACTTTGGCTGTACAACTGCTTTCAGTCTCTTGAGATTTACACACTCCACCTCCACCCTTAATGAGAGTGCTAATCATCCAATACATGGGATCAGCCAGCCAGCCAGCACTTTGTCTATCCTCGGGATACAGACATGAAAATAATGATCCATTAATTCAGGTGAAGAAGGATATGTGATTAAATCAATACTTTTATAAAGTGATCTTCCATCTGAACCCTCTGTGGCGAACTAACTTGCCCTTTCATGGTGTCTCGTTTTCCTTGACTCTGTAAAGACTCTGATGTACTTGCCAAAAGGTTATTGTTTACAACATTTAGATTATAACCTGAAATTGGTTAAATTTACTCCATAGAGATTTTTTTTTTTTTGTTCTGCAGTCATTGCTATTGGTTAAAAAAGGTAAGACTACAGCTATAATTTGAAGTGGCTGTAATTAAAAGAATATTACCACAGTCACAGCTGTAGAGCTGCAAAACTCTTTGGCATTTGTTTCACAAAAAGGAGCAGTGGCCCCAGTGTAGTACAGCAGTGTTCTACTTTTGTGGGATTCAAAAAATCTATTTGATGAAATATAGATACATATACAGTTCCCGCGACCAGGCCCCCGGATAAGCGGAAGAAGAAGGATGGATGGATCGGTGGATGGATTGATGTTTATTTCATACATATTGTACACAGTTATCCATAATTAAAGCATAGTGATAAGAAATCAGGTTCGGCTAAAGTTCAGAGAGAGAGGGCTACTATAGTAAATACTAGAGGTTTTTTCTTTAAAGCTTTCATTTTCCCATGCTTTCTGTCCCTTTCCTTTTGGCACCACTGTTTTACATGACAGAGAATTCTAAAACTTTCACCCCACCCCCCATCTAAGCCGTTGAGTATCCTCTGTGTGTTCTGTCTTAATGGGCCTTTCCTAATGGGACCTTTTTCCTTTGATTTCATTATTAGATATTGCTAGTGATATTAATTATTTTTCTTCTAACTGATGTCTGCTTATGAATGTTTGCTAAGCTGCTGTATAAGAAAAATTTTGCTAGATATCATAAAATACATGGTGAGGGTTAAAGTCAATTATGTAATAAGACTACTGGTTTGGTAATAAGTGTTGTGCCTTCCAAGACAGCAGCGTCGACCAGCCTGCCAGTCGGTCCATCTCCTTTATTGCAACTATTTGAGGAAATGTCATTAAATTGATTTTTTTAAATGAAATTTACAAAACCTTCAGGAACCTGGGGCGGGGGGGGGGGGCATAGACTGCTGACTTCGGTAATTCCGCTTTTTCTTTCATATCACAGGGACATTTGTATTTTTAGAAAAACGCACTACAAACTGTTTGATGAATTGATGTTTTTCACTAAATGAATGCACCTTCTTTGCTTTGGTGAATTGAAAAATACTGTAATTGCCATTAGCTGTGCAAATTTCAGATTTCCAAATTACAATGTAACACGTAAGTATATATATATATAAAAAAAGAATTATACATAATATTAACATTATAATTCAAAGCGCATTATTATTTTAGCTAAGAGCACTTCATACTGAAACACAGCCTCACAAATTTTTTCCTCTTGTGCTCTGAACCATGAGTGTACAAAACACATAATAAAAATATGAATTAAACAAAAGAGAACAAAAATGGGCTTATTGATTGTACTGTTAAACCTGTTTTTTATGTATTTATTATTATATATGTAGTATCTTTTTGATACAAAAAAATTATGTTTAAATTAAAATATATTATCGCTTACAACGTGGAAGGTGCATAATGCGTCTTTTATTGTCTCGTTGGCCTTCTTTGTGTGGTATTACTGTAATTGTATTTAAATTCCACACACTCGTGTGCTCAAAGTGTTAAAGTGTTGCTATTTATTATGCAGTGTTGATGAAATTAATTTAAATGCCATAAGAAAGCTAAAGTGAACTGAAGGAATGAACTGGGTGACTTGGCCAGGGGTACCTGCCTCTTGCAAAATCGCCTCCGTGCAACACTGAGCTGGATAAGCAGCTAAAAAAAAAAAAGGATGAATATTTGTTGAATACACAAAAGCAAACACGAAGCTATTTCAATCACATTTTTTTTCTTCTCTAATTCTGTTATTGTGTACACCCTCTTTTCGGTTACAAGCATCCACCCACTATTTATTCCAATGCATCCAACTCCTAATATTCCAGGAACAGTGATGGATGGATTGATATATTCTCTTTAAATTAAAATGTGCATTTTAATGGATAGATTGACAGGCAGATTTAATCAAGCAGAGGATTTTTGCAGTCACTGACTTGTTTATTAAACTATGCATTTTTACTTTGCAGCTATGATTTGTATATTCACACACACACACACACACACACACACACACACACAAAACACAGGTAAACAACTAATTACTTCAAAACATGAATGAAAAATCATGAAGTGACAGTTACTCCTGTGCAAGAGCCATTGTAATGCATAGTGTGTATTGTGGCAAATGCTATGTCTGGTGAGCCTTAAAGCTTGCCCTTTACAGATTCAAGCACCAGTGCACCTATTCAGCTGTGTTACGACCTCCGTTTGATGCTGCAGGAGTGGCACTGTGGCCAGGCTCTTCAAAAGGTGAGAATATTTGTAGTATTTAATACAAAACTAATACACAGATCAGGGCAGCAGCATGGTGTAGCTAGTAGGGAGTCTAAAACAAATTTCTATCACAAACCATCCAGGTATTGTTGAACAATATATAAATTAAATCCTATCAACTGCAGAAGCTCTGCCTCTAAATCTTACCTCTCCATAGCTTACAGAGGAGGAGACAAAAATCAGTATCTAACAGAGATCAATAACGTATTATGAGTCCAAAGTAGTTTTCTTTCTTCTTGCTAAAGTTTTAAAAATCTCAGTGTAGCTCTGTTGAAAGAACAAAAAGGAATTATTATTATTATTATTATTATTATTATTATTATTATTATTATTATTATTGTACCCATCCATGGATCACCACCTTATCATGGTAGAGGGGTTTGTGTGTCCCAGTGATCTCATGGGCTATCTTGTTGGGGTCTGTTGCCCCTGGTAGGGTCTCCAAAGGCAAATTAGTCATGGGTGAGGTGCCAGACAAAGAGCAATTTGCACAACCCATATGAAAATGAAAGAGGAAAGACAAAGTGACCAGTTTACTCTGCCTGGAACATGGTTACCAGGATGCCACCCTAGAGCCAGGCCTGGGGAGGGAGCTCGAGGGAAGGTGCCCAGTTGCTGGGCCTCAGGGACCCAATGGGCCACAGCCTTAAGTTGGAGACGTGGGCCCACCCTCCTGTGCTCGCCCACCCTCAGGAGGTGGTGTAGGTGTAGAGTCATGTGCAGTGTGTGTCAAGCAGCAGCCAGGGCAGTCAGAGTTCATCACACTACAGGAACAGCATTAGTGAGGGTTGCAAATGATCTTCTTATGGCCACTGACAGTGGACTCATCACTGTGCTTGTCCTGCTAGACCTCAGTGCAGCTTTCAATACAGTTGACCATAATGTTTTGTTTTGGTCTGTTTATTTTTTACAGAGATTAGAGCATGCCATAGGTATTAATGATACTGTGCTTCAGTGGTTTAGAATCATATTTATCTAATAAACTGCGATTTGTTGCATGTCAATGGGGAGTCGTCTTCACACACTGATAATGCTGCAGTGTGAGTACTGACAGGGAACAAAAACTATCTGCTACTATTGGGGTGATAGTCACCGTACCACCCCAATGAGAGCACGTTGCGCTCAGATTGCTGGCTTACTTGATGGTTCCTCGGATACTTAAGAGTAGAATGGGAGGCAGAGCCTTCAGAGAGCTTTCAGGCCCCTCAGCTCCCAGTTTGGATTCGGGAGACAGGACCACTCGCTCTGTTTTTAAGATTAAGCCTAAAACTTTCCTTTTTGATCAAGCTTATAGCTAGGGCTCGATTAGGTGACCCTGAACCATACCTAATTATACTGCTATAGACTTAGGCTACTGGGGAGTTCCCATGATGCACTGAATATTTCTTTTTCATTCACATCTTTTTACTCTGTTTATACACCATGCATTAAATATGAGTTATTATTACTCCCTCTCTCATCCACAGCATGTCTTTTGTTGTGTCTCGCTCCTCTCAGCCCCAACTGGTCGCAGCAGATGACTGCCCCTCCCTGATCCTGGTTCTGCTGGAGGTTTTTTTTTCCTGTTAAAGGGAGTTTTTCTTTCCCACTGTCGCCAAGTGCTTGTTCACAGGGTTTTCTCTGTAATTATTGTTGGGTCTTTACCTTACAATATAATGCGCCTTGAGGTGACTGTTTTGCTGTGGTTTGGCACTATATAAATAAAATTGAATTGGCTGGCGTAGGAACATCTTGTAGTTGCAGCAACCAACTTAT
>JAMQGT020010773.1:0-11916 GCA_024447675.2 Pterophyllum scalare | reverse complement strand
GGCAGGCAGTTCCTCCAAATCACGCCCCTCCAGGTTTTACTGTCATATCCAACATGAGCATTGAAGTCTCTAGCCGGTATCTCTCGACCTTTAAAACATCTACTAACCCTGCACTGTTATATTTCCAGGCAGATGTGGAGAAAGCAGTAAAAGCAGCACGTGATGCCTTCAGGTTGGGGTCACCATGGCGACGGATGGATGCCTCTCATCGCGGCTTGTTACTCAACAGATTGGCTGATGCCATAGAGAGAGATGCTGCCTACCTGGCTGTCAGTAATCACAAACCAGCATTTTGTTTGTTGTTGTTGAAAAGTGTGTTTTATAAGACATTCACTGTAAATGTTTGGCTTTTTTTGGACATAATTATGCACAAGCAAACATTTAGTCCTCTTCAATACACTGTCTACAGATACAAGTGACTATGTAACACTGTTAGTTCAGGAATCCACCTCGACCCAGTACAGAGTATAAAAGATAGAAAATCCAACTGCCAGGCCGGGAGAACACTCCTCAGGACTGTTTCAGCAGAATTAGTATCCACAGCAGGTTTGCCCCCCCCGTCCTCTCTGCAGATCCAGTTCTCGTCCGAGTCAGGAAACTCCTGAAATTCTCGTCTGATGCTTCTGTACATCATCTTTTATAGCATAAATCTAAGACACATCCTAGTTTTCATACATCATCCTGACAGACCCCACTGCCTTTGTCTGTTTGGGGTGTTAAACTTACCATTACTTCATTTCTTATTAACATATGGGTCATTTTGGTCCTTCCAGTCTGGGACATGTCTCGACATGTTTCTAACTTTGTGTTACAGTTACACTCATTATTCGATTCTACATCATATAAATCATTCTCTAACAATGCTATAAGTTTGAATTATGATTGTCCATACAGTGCCAGGCTTAGGCTATCAGGTAATCAAGATCTCAACTCACTTGACAAGGTGCACTAAATCCATATTTTTATTTAAATTATGAGGAAAGACTATAAAGTATATTAATGATGAGAAGTTTTTTAGGCGCTATTCAAAACACTCGATGTCACTTTTACGCAAAAGAGTTAAAACAAACAAAATAAACAAAAATACCCATACAATCAATAAAACATTTACTATATGTAAAGTAATTAATGCCAGTTTTAAATGTGCATTTTGAGACCAGATTTGAAAGTAGAGTGAGTTTGGGGGGGGGGGTCCACAGGTGAGGAGCAGAACAGCTGAAGGCTCTAGAGCCCATGGTAGTCAAACAGGGGGAGTGAGATGGAGAAAAGACGACCTGCTAATGGATGTGTTGACCTGCAGAAGTTCAAAGCTACCGCAGAGCAAAGTGATGGATTACCTTAAAGGTGAGGATCTTGAAATCAGTGCAATATTTGAGTGGAAACCAATGGAGCTGCTGAAGGAGGGGTGTGATGTAACTGATGGAAAAGAGTTGTGGTGATGATGCGAGCTGCATAATCTGGTCCAGAGTTCTGGATCAGATGAAGTTAAGGAGTGGACTTGAGAGGAAGACTGACAAGAAGGGAGTTCCAGTAATTAGTGTGGGCTGTAACCAAGATATGAAGAAGGATGGCAGTACCATTAGGTGTAAGAGAATGATGGACGCGATTAATATTGCAAAGATGAACGTGTGATGACCTGGTGACGTTGTTGTCCAGAAAGCATGCTGTCCAGGATGACAGCCAGCCCTGACCTGACTGAGGAGGGAAAAGTGTTACATTTAGACAGGGTGGATGTGGGGTCAACGAGGAGAACCTTGGCTTTATTGTTCAGTTTGAGAAAGTTGCAGGAGAACCAGGATTTAAGTTCCTGGAGGCAAACAGAGGATGGTGGGTGGGAGCTTGGTGGTAGATTTGGTAGACAGAGTTGGAAATGATCGGGGGGGGGGTGTCATTTGTTTGTGTACATAATCATTTCTGAGATACTTTGTTGCCCAGATATGTTACAAAAAAAAAAAACAATGTTTCCATGGGGAACATTTTCTTTTACTACGATCTGTGCAGTTGCATCTTTTTGTTTAGACAGAACTGCAACAATGTTTCCTACAAGGGAACAAATGCCCATTAGCATATCTACAGCAGTCTGCCTCCAGTCTGCTTCACACGACCCTAACTCTGTTGGTTTTATGCCTTTATTGTGGAAGACATTTGAAAATACAGTGTGCCACATGTTGCAACACTTTAGTTATTGCACTGTTTTATATTCTGTGTAAGATTTCTGTGTGTGTAAAACTATTGTTCTCCATAGGAGCTTGAGACCCTTGACAATGGAAAGCCATATGCTGTTTCCTATGCAGTGGATCTGCCCACAGTAGTGAAATGTCTCCGGTAACAAAAACACAACATGTTATAGCATTTTAAAGCTTCACTGGCCTCCGTGAAGCAGAAAATCTTCAAATGCAACTTTGTCACAGCATTGCCTCGTCATTCCTTACTGATTCAGTCAGCTGCCTCACAGTTTCTTACCTGTCATTTACTGTGTAAATCTGCATTGGTTGTTTAGATACTATGCAGGCTGGGCTGACAAGTGGGAGGGAAAGACCATCCCCATCGATGGAGACTATTTCTGCTACACCAGACACGAACCCGTCGGAGTTTGTGGACAGATCATACCGGTAAGGAGAGATTGCTCATCTTTTAAAAGAAAACTGCACTGCATAGTCTCTTTACATCCTGGATGTTTTTAACCTGGATAAACTTCAACTGTGAGAGACAGAATCTAAAAGAAAAATCCACAAAGTCACATTGTATGATTTTTTTTTTTTTTAAGAATCAATTTGCATTTTATTGCATGACATAAGTATTTGATCACCTACCAACCAGCAAGAATTCTGACTCTCACAGACCTGTTAGTCTTTCTTTAAGAAGCCCTCCTATTCTGCACTAATTACCTGTATTAATTGCACCTGTTTGAACTCGTTACCTGTATAAAAGACACCTGTCCACACACTCACTCAATCACACTCCAACCTCCCCACCATGCCTAAGACCAAAGAGTTGTCTAAATTGTAGCCCTGCACAAGGCTGGGATGGACTACAGGACAATAGGCAAGCAGCTTGGTGAGAAGGCAACAACTGTTGGTGTAATGATTAGAAGATGGAAGAAACACAAGATGACTGCCGATCTTCCTCGGTCTGGGGCTCTATGCAAGCTCTCACCTTGTTGGGTAAGGCACGGGCCGGAAGTGGCCCATGTGCCGGGAGTTTGAGACCCCTGATTTACAGTGAGAGATTATTGATGGGTGGAAAACATTAAAGACAGTCTCCTTAGGAGGGTGTGTCCCAGCAAATTCACCCCAAGGTGAGACCCTGCAGAGCTCAGAGAAATAACAGTCTCAGGTACAGCTCTTTGCTAACAGGCTGCAGTCGGCATGTTAAAGTTAATGACAGCATAATTAGAAAAAGAAGGAACAAGTATGACTTGTTTGTTGTTCCCAGGAGAAAGCCGTGAACATGGAAGCACAGCTTAGGTTTGCAAAGCTGCACAATCTACAACCAAAGTAGTGTCAGCACGGTGGTGGAGGGCTGATGATTTGTGCTTGTTTTACAGCCACAGGATCTGGGCACTTTGCAGTCATTTAGTTGAACATGAACTCCTCTGTATACCAAAGTATTCTAGAGACCAATGTGAGGCCAACAGCTAAGGCTTGGCCAGAAGCATTTCAGATTAAGAGTGGCTAGAATTCCTCCACGATGACGTCATACAGAATATTATTGCTGATAAAATGTTCTCCAAGCTGCTGAATGAGTCTACCTGTGGTTTTTTTCCCCACACTTTCTGAATGACGTGCAGCAGCACGCATTGTTATTCATCTGAGTTATATTTAAATAGTTTGAGGAAATGATAAGGACCACATCATTTTTACCCCTCAGCCTAAAAAGGCTGATAGGCCATTGTTGTCACCCTGCCAGGCAGGCGGGCAGCCGACTTTCAACAAAGCGAGAACTCGAACGATGTGACCTAAAATGTTCAAATTCCTATCATAGATACATTTATGGTATTGTGATTTTAGCATTTCTTTGCTTTTGAATTGATATGGTGAATAAAGTCACTGAGGCTCATATCCACCCCTTTATAATCTACAGAGACCTGTAAGTATGTATTCTAGAGGTCCAAGCCCCGGGCTGTAGACCAGTACCAGTCAGTGGGTCATGAAAGAATGTATTTCTGAGCCACAACTTAAAGGCCGGTCCGTGAAAATATTACCTGACATTAAACCGGTCTGGAGCCCGCTGATCTAGAGCCTGTACTGCCAGGTAATTTGTGCCACCTAAAGATGGAAGTACTGCCAGGAGGCTGAGGAGAGCGCTGCCGGCTCATAATAGTTTTTGAATTACATTTTAATTTTAAAATCTTGTAATTGAAAGAGGGTGTGCTTTTCTTTTTTTGATGTTTGTAACATATAATTTTAACAGGTTAAATGTCAGACTGTTGGAGCGGGACTGAAAATCACAAAGTATTAGTGCACACCTGAGCACAGGTGGAAGAAGAGATGAATATGCCGTCTAAGAAACTTGAAACCAGTGCCTCTGGGAAACCCTCCAGTTATGAGGCGAGCACAGAAGGGTGTACTGCTGAGTATTATTGGTTCTACATTTAATTTGAGAGGTTTTTCTACTGTTCACACAGGCCAACAAAGGAAGCACAATGTAGACTCAGTGATTAATGCCTGCTCATATGATAATAGTAAAAAATGGCATTTGTCCCCCTCCCTCTGTCCTTTTCTCCTGCAGTGGAACTTCCCTCTGCTGATGCAGGCTTGGAAACTTGGCCCTGCCCTTGCAACTGGTAACACTGTGGTGATGAAAGTGGCAGAGCAGACTCCACTGACTGCTCTCTATGTCGCCAGCCTGATCAAAGAGGTAAATTCAGTTTTCCTCATTCCTCAGTAACTAACCTTACTGTCAGTCAGCAGAAATGCAGTACAAAGGAACATCAGGGTCATTATGGCAGGGCTTTTCTTTGTTATGCACTTACACAAACAAATAAAATCTGACGTAATGCATACGCACATATGTTTTAACACAATCAAAGAGGTCTTCAGAACAGTCCCTGTATTTTGTGCTCCTTAACCGAGTCTGGGCAATAGGAGCAGCAGTCAAGGGAAGCCACCCAGACCTCCCTCTCTCCAGCCACCACCTCCTGCTTTTCTAGGGAGCACCAGGCATTCCCAAGCTAGCCATGAGATACTTTTTCACAGCACTTTATTTGTTGCCTTCCTGAATTTTCATTTTTTTTGCATATTTGAAAAATACAAAACAGTTTTTAAATTCATCCATCATCTTATCCTGTTCAGGGCTGCAGGAGCCCATCCCAGCTGTCATAGGGTGAAAGGCAGGGTACACCTGTACAGGTCGGCAGCCTGTTGCAGGGCCAACACAGAGAGACAGACAACCATCCACACCTGTGGGCAATTTAGAGTGACCAACTAACCTAACCCCAGTAAGTGCATGTCTTTGGACTGTGGGAGGAAACCCACGCAGACATGGCGAGAACATGCAGACTCCACACAGAGAGAGGTCCAGGCCAAGGTGGAATTGAACCGTCTACGTCATTCTAGCTGTGAGGCAGCAGTGCTAACCACCACGCCACCGTGCTGCCATTTATTAAGGGTAAAACGGTATTACCAAATCTGTAACCAATCTGGCCCTATGTGAAAAATGATTTGGCCCCCAAACCCAATAACTGGTTGTCCATGTCTTGGCATCAGGAATTGCAATCAAGAAAAAGAAGATTTTAAGCCTTTGTTGTGTTCCCAGGTGGGTTTTCCTGAAGGTGTTGTGAATATCCTGCCTGGAATGGGACCAACAGCTGGTGCTGCAATTGCAAGGCACATGGATGTTGACAAGGTGGCTTTTACTGGATCCACAGAGGTATGGCATTTTTTTTCTTTTTGTTTTGGTTTTACCGTTTGTTGGTGCAACGGGCTGTGTGCATACTAAAACTACAAAAGTATTGGGCCCCCTTTCTCTGAATGCAACCAGTTGCATTCAGAAGTTGCCTGATGACTGCTAATGACTAAAAGTCCACCTGTGTGTAATCTAATCTCAGTACAAACACAGCTGCTCTGTGACGGCCTCAGAGGTTGGTTAAGAGAACACTGGGGAGTAAACAGCATCATGAAGTCCAAAGAACACAGCAGACAGGTCAGGAAGAAGGTTGTGGAGAGGTTTGAAGCAGGCTTAGGCTACAGCTATAGCCAGGACTTGGTCTGACCTCCTGCAGTCTTCAGGAACAGCTCTCCAGGCTTCTTGAAGCTCATCCAAAGCTCTTCTTTGGATGTTTCTGCCTTTTGTTGCATTCATGTCAGGACGCTGCCACACTGCTTCAGTAATGTTGAAGTCTGGGCTCTGGGGAGGCCGATCCATGACTGTTAGTGTTCCATTGTGTGTTTGTCTATCCAGGCACGCTGTTACTGCAGTGCCAGTGTGTTTGAGTGTGTCTGTGCTGATTAATGATTTTTGAGAAGATCTCAGCAGCCGTGGATGGAACGCAGCCCCGAACCTCCTCCTAGTCTGCTCAGGGCACCGTTTTGAGTGACCGTTGTCGGAACCTCGGACATCTGATTGATAAACACAGACCCACCATGAACACAGTGGGCCTGCCCCACCAAACACATGCACTGCTGTTAAGCCACTTTTTTGTTTATGTTCTACTCTAGGCAAAGTTTCTCAGGCAAATAAATGTGACAATGATAAAAGCAAATTCATATGATTATTATATTTAAAGCTTCATTAAAAACTCACTTCCTTCACTCTATAAAACTTGGTAAGTGCCATTTTTGAGTAATTCAGTTTGTTTGTGGTTTTAAAAAAATTCCAGAAAGCAGGATTTGTGAGTATCAATCAGTTTATCTTCAGTGCACATTTGTGAGCAGGCACATCTGTCTGATGGTGGGAGGACAGCTGGGGCAAAACTGTCATGGAGGTCAGGTTTGACATCAGGCAGCAGAAGCAGGACATCATGGAGGCGGTGGGTGTTCATATTAATGCCGATCAGCGCAGCACTACTTTTAAAAACCCATTTATTTACTTACTTTGTTAGATTCACAAAAATAAATGTTTGGTGATTTGCAATGGAAACTGTGTGAAAGGTCATACTGACTAAAATTGTATCCATTTTAGATTTGTTCCACCATTGGTTGCAGCTTTGTTTTAGACAGTGAAAATATTTCAGCATGAAAATGTTAACAAAGCATTTGTGAATCACAGAGGTCAAAGTTTGTGTTAAGACAGCGCCACCTCTTGGTGACACTCTGCAATTGAGGGAAAGGGGTGTGGTCATGCTAAGAAGTAGATATGCCCAGAGGAGGAGGGGGGCTTCCGGCCTGCTGCCAGCCGGCTGGAAGCAATTTTGAGTGGCTTCGTCTGTATTTACGTTCACTGACAGTGATTACATCTCTGATTCATTCCTTTAGTAAAAGTGGTAATGCCGCGCTATCAAAACACACCACTATGCATAAACTGTGAACTCCTGTTAAACTGTACGTAAAGCATCAAAATTAAAAGTAATGTGCAGAAAAATGTTCCTCAGCATGTTGTATCGATCAGTGTTACTGCTGCAGATCTGCAGTACTGCATCATAGTTGATAAAATCAGCTCACAGTGGCTGTCCTGTGAGGACCACACATGTCTAAATAAAGAGCTGTTGATGAGTTCAGAAAAACAGAACTACATCTCGATTTTTAACAAAAGTAATTAAAATATATCAACAAAAACACGTGTATTAAAAGGTCTGAGCACTGTGATATGATTAACTGCCAATATTCACAGGGAAGATGAAAAATCTTAACAAAAATTGAAGGTGGTGTTGTCCATCATCAAGGCTTTCTTTGCTCATTAAAACGTTTTCGTCCTGCACTCTAACACTTCTACAAAATCTTAGAGCATCACATTTTTCAGCACCTTCTAGTCATCATATACAGGTCACACACAGGTCAGAAAGATACATGCAGCAGTTTGGACAAACAGGACTCACTGGTGTTGGAGACGGAGGTACCAGGACAGAAACCAGGACTCCCTCCGTTAGGGAGGTCCCGCGTACCTGCATCTCCACTAAGTGCAGGGTCAAGAGGTCAAACACCATAAAGCATGAGAAAGAAAAAAAGCTGAATCCTTAGACGTAACAAACTAATCCTCAGCAGCAGGTCATCTACTAATCGGAACGTTGGTGGTTCGATTCCTGGCTGCTCCAGTCTTTGTGCCAAAGTATCCTTGGGCAAGATACTGAACCCCAAGTTGTCTGCTGCAACTGTCTGAGTGTGAATGTGTTGGATAAAGTGCTTTGAGTACTCGCTGCAGTAGAAAGGTCCATCTACCATGTGTGCACTGGTTTATTTATCCTTTGAGTCTTTTGTCCTTGATCATAGTTCAGTGTTTTTTTTCTTCAAGACCACTTAGGGCTCATTCACAATTACCAACATTTTCCAAAGTGTACAAAGAGTGCTCTTTTTCAGTGGAGCCATTTGTCATCTGAACAGCCGGTCTCATACCAAAAAGTGATTTCCAGTATTTGCCAAAAAAATATTGCTGTAGTTATATTGTTATAAGTGACTTGTTGACCTGTAATCTGTCAAGCATATCTCAAACATCATCCCTCATGAATGATGTCAACTCATTTTGAGTCATAAAGAACATTTCTGTCACAGGTAGAAGCTGCAATCACTTCTTGGCAAAGTGACTTTTCTTGATTAATGAGGGTAAAAATTATCAGTGACATTAAAAATGTCTCTCAGCAGTCAAGAGGGCTGCAGAAATTGCAACAAATATAACATTACAGTTCTATGAAGAGTAGCCAACAAGGACTGGATTGATTGTAGATGCAATAATGCAGTCATAATATATTTGCAAAACAAGTCATTTATTCATTTTATATATAAGCCCTTCATAAATCCTGTGCACCACAGTCTATTTATGATATAAGCAAAGATAATGCGTTAAAAAAAAAATTGAAAATCAGTTTTTGACACAACACCGGAAACCTGACAACTCCGCTGTTGCCGTGTTTTGTGTACATACAGCGCTTATACTGCATCCATTCGAAAGCTAGGTCATCACCTGGATCTCGCTACAGCACTGAGGGGGACACGCTCACCCACCTGGACGTCAATTCATCTTTCAGTGACTTTTAGCGATCACCAGATTACACACAAAAGGCCATATCTCTGCAGACCACACAGTGCAGTGGTGTACCAGTGAACGAGGGTGGATGCCTCGGGCATTGGCAGTCAGGCATCAGTGCTCAGATTGCATCGTTCTGACCGACATTTTCTAACTATTCGGAAAGTGTACATTGGGTGTTAACCCCACCCCCACCCCTGGATTTTTACCCTTTGGAAAATGTTGATAATTGTGAACGAGCCCTTAAAAAAATTACTGGTTAATTACTAGTCTGCCTCCTGGCAACGAAATATTTTGGAGGAGCCATAGCCCACAGCTTATTTTTCACTCCAAATGCCTTGTGACTCGTAATGCCTCAGCTCATAAGTAGTAGTTCTTCTCCATCAGTACAATAACTGAAGTGACCGTATCACTGTCTCTGCCTTCTTTGTTTGTCTGTCAGGTGGGTCATCTGATCCAACAGGCTTCAGGGAGCAGCAACCTGAAGAAAGTCACCTTGGAGCTGGGAGGAAAGAGCCCTAATATCATCCTCTCTGATGCTAACAGTATGTATTCTGTGTGTTACGATGTACACTCAGGCACTTTTGCTGATAAACTGGACACACATGCACTGAGACTGTGCCCACTTTCAATTCAGTTCAATTTTATTTATATAGCGCCAAATCAGAACAGAAGTCCCTTTGCAGGTGAGGTGGAGAAAGCTCCATCTGTGACTTTTTTTTGAGAAAAAGGTTGCCGGGGGGGTCTGAAAAACCGCTAAATCTAACAACAAAGTTGCTAAGTTGGCAACACTGCCATGCTGTTGCTTCCTGCATGATTTACGGGTGAAGCGGAGAGAGGCGGGGCAGCGCGAAGCTGTGCAGAGGCGAACTGGGAGAAGACAAAGGTGAACTGGTGGAGCTACAAGTATGATTTTAATGACCTGCACTATATCGATATAAACGATATTGTCTCATATCACGTAAGAAAATATATCCATTTCTTAAAACGCGATATATCGCCCAGTCCTAGCACGTACCTGTGTGCTGAAAAAATTAAGAAAAATCTGAGCTGCTGCTTAAGCCTTTTATGTTTCTGCGTGTTCGTTTATCGAACAGGAATGAGACAAAACAACGGAATAAGGAGTATTAAATATAATTAAGCCATTTTCAAACAGTTTACAGATTAATCTGGCTGAGAAACTGTATGCCATCTCCAGTCTGGTGCTGAATATGACATGAAGCACTCACACTTTCAGCTCACAGTTTCATAGAGTCACAGCTCATCAGTCTTGGTTACATCATATACAAAACAAGAAATGTGGAAAACAGAGAATTTCAGCAGCTGGGTGTGTCACGGCTGGTGCAGGTAAGGCAGGGAGGAGTGGATGAGTGCTAACTCTTTATTTAACCGGCTGGTCAGGGCCAGCTACACAAGGCAAAACACAAAACTCGAAACAACTAGAAAACACGAAACTAAACAACAGCCGACATCCACAGATGAATAGACGACAAGGACCCGAACAAAGAACAAAGGAAAATCAAGGGCTTAAATACACAAGAGGACTGATGAGGGAATAGAACACAGGAGGGAACACAGGTGAACCAAATTAACCTAAATTTACAGGGGGAAGTGAACTAAACACAAAACACAGGGAACACGAGACTGTCAAAAGAAAACAGGAAGTGACACAGGGGAACAGAGACGCAGACTTGACACAAGACAAGGACGCAGACCTAAATACAAAAACATAGAACACTGGGCCACCGGCCCAGGACCATGACAGGGTGTTGAGATGACCTCGGAGTCGACCGTTCACCCAGTTCCTGATGACACCGAACATTAGGAGCTTCTGTGCCATTAATCAGTGATGTTTCTAGTCTAAGAGTTTCTCAGGCAACTAAATGTTAAGATGATGGGAGAAAACATGCACCATGAGTATATTTAACACTTCATAAAAACTCATTTCCTTCAGTGCGCAACTTTTCTCTGTGATGAAGATGAACAAAATCACACAAAGACGTTTCCTCGCTGACACACAGCCCCACGCCTCAGCTCAGAGCCCCGAACATCAATGAACCTCAGTGGGAACCCCAGAGAAAAGCACCAGGAGAGAAACTAAATAGCTTTTTGTTACTGGCTAATAATATAAAGCCCAGTTTTCATCTGAAGAATTTGCGACTTAGACTGTTTGTTTAATTTTGGCCTGTTCTGTGATTGAGTTTCACACCCCTGTCAGCTTTTAGGGGCAAACCCAAACTTTATGCTACTGTCAAAATATTTGAGAGAAACTGCTCTGTTGGAGTGATGTGAAGTCTTGATGGATGATACGGTGGCGTCTGATCGTTAAAGGGCTTGGATGTGAGGATTAATCTAGGACATCCAGGCCTCGAGGGCCGGTGTCCTGCAGGTTTCAGATGTGTCTCTGCTCCAACACACCTGAGTCAAATCTGCAGGACTCTGGAGAACTTGACTGCATACTGAGGAG
Organism: Pterophyllum scalare; assembly: GCA_024447675.2. Taxonomy (NCBI): domain Eukaryota; kingdom Metazoa; phylum Chordata; class Actinopteri; order Cichliformes; family Cichlidae; genus Pterophyllum; species Pterophyllum scalare. The sequence continues at coordinate 332 of JAMQGT020010773.1, read as the reverse complement.
GTAACTCAGCCCTCTGATTCAGGTGTGTTGGATCAGGGACACATCTAAGACCTGCAGGACACCGGCCCTCGAGGCCTGGAGTTGAGGATCCCTGTCCCAGGAGAATTATGAACTCCGTTACTGCTCCCTGGTAGTACTCCATGTTGCATCAACTGAAGGCTTCTGAAGGAGCTTTAAAGCCTGATAACGAGGAATCATGAAGTGGTTTTTCAGCAGCACTCTGAGACAGGATGTTTCTAATTTGATTATTATTGCACACATGACAGACAGCAGTTAAAATACATTTCCTGGTCAATAACAACTCCAAGATTCCTCACAATAGTATTGGAGAC
>JAMQGT020010772.1:0-15970 GCA_024447675.2 Pterophyllum scalare | reverse complement strand
CTCACTTCTGGAAAATTAACCAGACTTAAGAAGGATAATAGAGGGGGTTATGTAATTTTCCCTTCATAATAAAATCACACAAAAGTGACTGTCAGACAATCAAAGGGTTATTACTCAATAGTCTCAGAAATTCACGTCAAATTTTCCTGTCTGAACATAACTCATTAATATTCAGTGCAATATTGAAAACAAGCAAAAACAAAGGAAGTTTGACAAGCAAGGATCAGTACTTGTTGCACATGAGCACGTGACTACTTTACTTAGAAAGTCCCTACCGGAAGCTGTGTCTGTGTGCGCGGGTCTCTTAACGCTGTAACGCCGCTGAGCGCTCTGCTCTCCGTTGTGAGCTATCCTGTTACAACGCCGTGCTTGAGCAGGTGAGAGCCCTTTCCCCCCTTTAAACCTTTGATTTAAAGAGCTAACAGAGACGGGCCCAGGCAGCAGGAACAGAATTATGGAAGGAGGTTTGCTTTGGACTTGCGTGGCCGGTAGTTTGAACACCGTGACAGTTGAGAGTGTTAACTTATCCAACCGGAGGCTAAACTCGCAGATCTGTGCGATTAGGAACAGACGGCAGTCCCAAATAAACGGATCCACAAGGCGCAGATTCCCGTTTTTATCACTTCCAGGCAAATAGCTGAACATGTGTGACAACTTTAAACGAGCCATTAGGATGTTCCAGTGAAGTCGGCTGGTAGGGAAGCACCACGCAGCACCTTATTTTCTATCAACTTTCAGCGCTTCTTCCACTCATCTGTGTTTACTGTGGTGGGAGAGGGTCCTTTGGATTTGTGACATTGATGAGGCGCTATTGCCGATGTTTGGATTTGTTTCTAAAGTTTTTTGCGTGCTGTATTTGCCGTTGGCTGCAGCGGTGTACCAAATGAAACTGGCCGAGTTGAGAATAGGGGTTTGGGCTGTTGGTTATTGAGCGGGCTGCTGCAGCGAGAATTAGGGCTGCAACACATGCTGCCAGCCTAAAGATCAATTCTAAAGACCTGAAATGACGTCTTGAAAAAGTCAGAACACGGACAGTCAGCTGAGATGTTTTGAGTTTCACCATTTTCAGACTGAAGCATTTCTGTGTAGTGCAACTGAAGGATTTATCAGTGGTCACTGTGGTCATTCACAATCATGTAACCGCACTGAAGTAAGCTCTCAATCCAGTTTGGGCTAACGAGTCAGTCGTGGCCGTCTTGTTTACATTCTGGCTCATGTCAGTGAAGGGGTGTGCAGTGGTTCACTGCCTGTGGAGGTGCCTGGCTAGTTTTAGATCATGTGTCAGTGCAAAGACATGCATTGGCATCTGCTGCTGGGCTACCCTGCTGCGTGATCACCCAGCAGTCTGCAGAGGAACTGCTGAACTATCTGGCTCATTCAAGATTGCCTCACAGCTTCCTCTGCACTCAAACTGTACTTTTATTTGGTTCAGTGAAAAGGCCTGTTTAATGCTGCCTCAGTGGCAAGTATAGAAACCCAGGTGGACTGTCTTTACGCCTCTCTGAGAACACTTATTTTGTGTCCTCTGGTCTGCACTTTTGTCCCGCACGACTGCGATTTCGGGTAAATCGGTTCTGAAGTGGCTCTGCCTGCCTGTCCTTCTTGGAGGGAAAAACACAGCTTTTTCCTACAATAACACAAGCTGGCAGAATGCCTGGCATTGCTCTCGGAAAAGATGCTTCCTTATAAAGTTCAGGGGGATGTTATCAATGAACTGAGACCATGTTGCTGCACGGGAAGAGTTGGAGATTAGTTGCACACTCCGGAGGGACCAGGCTTCCTGGATCAAAGAAAACAAACAAAGCTGGGTCAAGTTTAAGTCACTTGTCTAATCCTGACTGTGACTGAAAGCTCTTCTGTTGATTGCTTTAAAGGCATTTCTTTATATTTGACTGTTCAATTAGGCAACGGTTAATTGTAGAAATGTGTTTTCTGTCAAAGAGTACACAAGATAAACCCTGTTTATCCCTGTTTACAGCCTTTTAAACTGGAGCTCGATTGTTGCTGGGTTTGGTCAGCATTTCATAGTTACACATACTGCTCAAAAAATTAAAGGAGCGCTTTGGAAACACATCAGACCTCAGTGGTTAAAAAAACATCATGTTGGATATGTATGCTGATATGGACTGGACAATGTGTGAGGAATGAAGGGACGCCACATCGTTTGATGGAAATGAAAATGATCGACCTAAAGAGGCTGTCCTCAAAGACACCCTGAAAATCAAAGTGAAAAATGATGCTGTAGGCTAGAACATGTTACTGAAAATTAGTTGCAGCAACTCGAAATGGTCCTCCGTAGTTTCTATGGCCTCCACGTGCCTGTATGCAGCATCCATGTACAACAACCTGCACATTCAGCAAGCCTTCAGCATACCTACTGCAAGCCTTCACGCGGCCTAGGTGCCTGCTTGCTAAGGTGCTTCAGGTATGTTCAACTGGGAGGAGACCCTGGGGCACACCTAGACAAACTGAAGAAACTAGGTCTCTCAGCTGGCTTGGTAGCCCCTCCCTCAGAAACTGGAGGAGGTACCTGTGAAGAGAGAGGTTTGGGCATCTCTGCTCACTCTGCTGCCCCTGCTTTCTGGATAATTGGTGGAAAAGTGGATGGATGGTGAAGGCACTGCTTCACTTCAGGACACTGCAAATAGCATTAAGAGGACTGTCACCACCATTGTTTGGTATGGAAGTATGTTCATGCCATACTAAAAATGCTCTCCTGTTTAAAATGGCCTCAGTATTACAGTAAGCCAGTTGTCATTATCTTGGGTGCTGTACAGCCTACTGTTCATAGTTAATTCTGCAAACTTTATTTGTCTGCATCTAAGCTGATATGCTATTGCTGCCACGGTGTAGCTGAGTGCAGCACCATTGAGCCAGCTCATCCTCTTCTTCTTCTTTGGTGGTTTAATGGCACTGACTGGGTTGTTGGTCTCTACAAAGCCTTTTGAACCAGGCATTAATTGATATTAGTTTCCCAGATATTTTTTAATTAAGCTAAAATTTGATTTAAAGCTAAACGGTGTGATTGAAGAATAAGTAAATTAAGCCCCTCCACCTGTTGATAACTGAGTGTTTAATGTGACCTCCTGCATGCTGTGGACTGTGTGGTGGTGCTCCTTTCATTGACTGTATTTTTAAGGTTACTGTGAACTCAAAGAGATTTCATTCTCTTCTTCCTTTCCAGCTCCTGATTCGCAGTGTAATGGCAGGTTGGGTTCCTGCTGCTTCCAGTTTATCACAGACAGTCTGTAAACATAATACTCAGTGCTTCAAGCAAGGAAAACTGCTGTAGAGCTTACTGCGACCTCAAATAAAGATCATCTTCAGGAAGTCGGACAGCGATAATGGGAATAAACTCCAGCAACAAGAGGAAGAAGATGTCCTGGACCACCTTACCTGGCGCTCCGTGCCTCTAGATGCTGCCCAGCCCTGTGTTCACCAGCGCCACCTCCCTGCTGGGATTCAGCAGCTACCTGTTAATGTGCTGACAGATGTTTTCTGAAGCCGTGCGCCTCAAGGAGCTTTGAAAAGACGAGAAAAAATTGGCCTCGGCTGCCGCCCGTGAGCCGTTTGTGTGTCTGTGGTTCGGTCTGTAATCATGGGGAAAGAACAGGATCTGCTGGTGGCAGTGAAGAGTGGAGATCTCCTGCTGGCTCACAAGCTTCTCTCTAAAGTCAAGTGCAACAAAACCAGTGAGTATGGGAGGGGCGAGTGGGTTGCTTTTGTATGACTTCTATATTGTGTTTGTTCTTTGCTCAGGGCCTGTGAGAGAGCAGTGCCAGAGCTCCTGCCATCAGTGCTGTTGTTGCTTATGAAACCAAGTGCAGTTTCTTTGTAATAATCACAGGATCACGTTCAGCAAGACCCCACGAAGTGTAGCCCCCCTCCGGCATTTAGTTTGAGGACAATTTGAAACTAAGTGGATTCAAACTGCAGCACAACACGAGCTAATCTCCTAAATGCAGACCCCAGCAGCTCCTGCCTCTTGCTTGGTGGGGTTTAGGGGGCTTTCTTTCAGTCTTATCTGCTTAGATTTGAATTGGCTGACAAGCGAGCTCTCTTTATAGTTACATTGTTTCAAATGACGGGCTTCTCCTTATCCCCGTGTGGGGAAAGTTGGGGCCAAACAGGCTGCGAAGCTGAAGCTGAAGCTGCCTCTCTTCGTGTGGTTATCTGCTCTGAGCTTTCATCGGGATGACGGGCTGTTCAGTGACGAGCTTTGGGAACAAAGCCGTGGCTGTCAGGAAAAAGCCTGTTACACACTTTCCACACCACACAGAGCGGCGCTCTGCAGAGAACATTAAAGTGATACTGTCTGCTGTGTGTTTCTGTTCATGAAGAACTGTTAGACTGGCTGAGGCAGTGCGGCAGCACAGAGTGCATCAGTAATGTTCTCTTCATAAATTACCAGTCAGGGCGGCCTGTAGCAAGCACCGACGCACAACTGTGGTCCGGGCACGATCCAGGTCTGGACTGTGGACAAATGTTAGACTTTAAATACACTCAGCACTTTTATTTGGTCCATTTTGTCAGTTTTATCCTCTGTATGTGTGTGTGAGGATGGCCAAAGGTTATATCTTTGAAAACTAATCTCTTCAAAAAGAAAACAAACTCGTTCTTACTGAGTGTAGCAGTGACGCTTGGTGACACATGGAAGTGCTGCGGGTGTGTTTTAAGTGTCAGCAATAGATAAGGTTGAAGGGTCACATGAGCTGAAGTGTGGGTTTAAATCAAAGTGAGCCAGAAGTGCAGCGTGAAGTGGAAGTCATGAAAATATATGTAACAGGTACAGTCTGCTACCAGTGCTGGACACAAAACACATCAGTAAGACACACGAATGCAGAGTGCTGCAAAGATCTAGACCTCTGCATGTTAACACAGGAAGTCTGCAGAAAGAAGGAGTTTGCCCAGACTAACAGTGTGTTTATGTGTCATTTAATTTCATATGTTTTTTCCAGCATGTTTACTTTTACAAATATAATGTTGTGTATTCTCTGAAACGTGTCACTGGTTATGTCATTTGTGTAGTTTTGTGTAGTGGGAAAAGTCCCTCAGTAAAACTCGAACCTTCACCAGGATCGATGAGAGTTTGAAACTTGTGTCGGCTGGGCCGAGGACTCCCACCCCAGAATGTTTGGACATTTATTGTGCGTGTTCTGTCGGAGCAGCTGAGCAGATCCCTGCAGCAGGCAGGGAGCTCTGATGGTGACCTGCTTTGTCCGGCATTTACAGACCGCCTATCGATACGGACTAATTGATTTGAATTTTTAGTGACCTGCTTTGAGAGCCCAAATTAAGACTATGATACCACTAGAGTGGACGGGACAAAGTGAGCGTTGCACTGGTGGTAGCTGGAAAACAAGGGGCTCACCAAAGGCCCTCTGCATCCACGCAGGAGCTGCTGAAACTTGTCCTAACGTCACAGTAAAATCCCTTTGAAACTGTCCTTTCAGCTGTTTGAGCCTGAGAAGGCATCAGTTAAGTCTGTGACACCGCGTACCAAAGTATGAAGGAAGTTTGGAGTATAACATAATCCTTTCCATCACTTTAATCCTGTAATCACATCATTTTGTGGTGCGGTGTTTGTTGTTAGTCCATCTCTGCATCTAATATGTTTGTGTGTAGCAGTGAAAGCAGATGGCATTATTATGGTAACCTGGTTAAAGGTATTAAATGCAGTGAGATGCCTGTATATTATTTTTTATTATTATTCCCTCTAAACTTGTGAGATTATTGTATTCAACAAATTTTGACTTTTACACACAAATCAAAGACATTCAACTGACAAACAACAGAAACGCTGCAGTTCTTCTATGCTGTGTGTGTGTGTGTGTGTGTGCTCCTGAAATTATCAGTTTAATTTGAGAATACTCAAAGCTTGCAAAGCAAAAACGTGTCTTTAGAGGTTATTAATGTAAATGCAGACCAATTTCACCAAACTGGGCTGTATCAAGAATTCCAGTTCCTGATGTCCATCACGGGCTCGAGTACTTTCAGGATAAGGTCCGATGTCGGCATCATCGTCCTTCCGTTCTTCGGTTATTCCACGTTGAACCCCATTGTGTGAAATTCCCGCCACAGACGCCAGAGTATGTTGGAGGAAGTTTTGTTCCTGCTGGTATTCCTTTGGGCGGGAGGTTTCAAACGTGGTGTCCTGGTTATCGATCTGTTTTTATCACGTTTGTCATTCCAAGTAAAACGAGTGGGGACGTGTCGGTCTTCTAGCACGTGCCCTTAAATCTCTGCGATGCCTTCATGCGTCAATAACTGCGACCATATCAAGTGCAAAAAATAAGACATGCTTTTTTCTGTTTTAAATATCGGCGCAATTAGCAGTAAATTGCATGCTGCAAACACTAGTAAATCATTTTTCATGCTTTATTTAAATATTCTCCTCCCTATTTTTTGTGCCTCCCAGAAACACATATCCAAGAAGGCTAGTCACAAACATCTGAGTCCCCACCTCTTCCACAGCCTCGTCACTGCAGTCTTTGTGAACCTGCAGTACTTTTTTTTTTTTACCCAGTTGGAGCGAAGCGTTAGTAAATCTGGCCCTAAGCGCTTTCTCTCTCTACAATAAACCAGCCATTTTAAACTGGCAGGTTAAGGAGTTTTCATATTCCCCCACACCTTTTTGTGCTGAATGCTTGAATCCTGTTTTAAAGCTGCTTCTGTTCACAGATTTTTCTGGGTTAGTTAGCAGCAGACGTAAGGAGTAATGATAACCCTGTGTAAATAACCCTGACTCTGAAAACATGCATCATGTCTTTTGAGAAGGAGTGCTGTTTTGAAATAAATTACAGTAATCTGCTGCTAAGGATATTAAAGTACCTGCACTGCCTCTGAACTGTGCCCCAGCCTCTGCTGTAATCAGTGGGTGCAGTCGGTGGTTTAACTCGGTCCTTTTTTCCCTTTAAATCACAAAGATGCGTCTCAGAACATGTCAGATATGTTAAAAGTCTGAATGTCAGCATTACTCAGCATTATCTGGGTATGGGCACCTTGTGATGCAGCTGCCACAGAGGACTGCCCAGAAGGATTAGCTGTGGCACTGAGGCGGTCTTGATGGACAATGAGCTGAGATGGGCGGTTTCTTCGCTCCGATCAGCCATCTGCTGACCTCAGGCTGGGTGCTCAGTCAATTTAGGTGAAATTACCACAGCCGTCTTCTTTTTGCTTAGCTGTTGCAAGCATATACAGATACACAGAAGGCTGCAGGCCATTCAGAGTCACAGCTTGACCTATAAAGCCGTTTTTATGTGGGTGGTGTTTGCCCCGCTCTGAATGCAGACACAAGAGGTTCTTCACAGACCATCATTATGCCTTTTGTTGCAACACATGCTTTCATCTTGACCCACGGTCCAGCCCTCTCCCATGTCACAAATGCTAAATACAAGGTCTCTAATGAGTCTCAAAGCACAGCTGGGCAAACAGCAGCAGCACGAAGGCAAAACAACTGGAGAAAAGTTAGAGTTGGACTGCATCAGCTTTGTGATGTGTATATAATCTGTTGAACACCTGATGCCAGAAAGAAGGATGCAAGTTGGCAGTTTGACCTGATTCATAAGAAAGAATGATTAGTGCATCATGATGACATCACTGCTGTAATATTATCAGTCTCAGGCACATGCTCAGGAGCACATACCGTGATCAACCACGTCAGGTACAGCAGGACGCAGACAGACCAGTTTGGTTGACGTATAAATATGAAGCATTTGTTACTGATGCTCAAACCAGGATGTTTAAAGAGAGTTCAGTCAACAAGATCTAACAGGAAATAAAATTTGAGTAACATCCATCCTTAATCCAGAGGCTTTAATATGATGTGGGCCCACCCTTTGCAGCTATAACAGCTTCATCTCTTCTGGGAAGGCTTTCCACAGGTTTAGGAGTCTCTATGGGAATTTAGATGCACTTGGTGATGTAAGGCTTGGATGCAGCTGCCATGGAAACCCATCCCATGAAGCTCTCTGCACACTGTTCTTGAGCTGATCTGAAGGCCACATGAAGGTTGGAGGTCTGTAGTGACTGACTCTGCAGAAAGTTGGTGGCCTCTGTGCACTATGACCCTCAGCATCCTCTGACCCCACTCTGTGATTTTACGTGGCCTACCACTTCATGGCTGAGTTGCTGTCGTTCCCAGTCGCTCCCACTTTGTTTTAATCCCACTAACAGCTGACTGTGGAATATTTAGCAGTGACTGGACTTGTTGCGCAGGTATCATCCTATCACGGTACCACGCTGGAGTTCACTGAGCTCCTGAGAGCGACCCATTCTTTCACTGATGTTTGTAGAAGCAGTCTGCATGCCTAGGTGCTTGGTTTATACACCTGTGGCTGTGGAGGTGACTGGAACACCTGAGATTAGTGATCTGGATGGTGAGTGGATACTTTTGGTGTACATTGCTGGAAAGAAAAATTAACATATGTTTTTCAGTACTCCAAATAATATTGGACGATATAATAAACTTCATAATGGAGAACTATATAAAGTTTGCCACTATGCAAAAGAGCCTGTCTGTCCACCAGCAGCTGAAGGTGGACAGCACTTTATGAGGCGTTTCGAGGGGTCAGTAAAGCTCTCGTTTTAACTACATTTAAGTCTTTAACAGTTATCATAAATGTTAACCTGGCCGTGGCCATGGTAACGTTAACCCACAGCCACATTAACCATAAGGCCAGCAGGCTACAGTTATAAAAGATGACAGGTCACATCAGATGATTAATAGTTTCTTAAAATGAGTTTATTTTGTTGTAGCCAGTTTTAAAATGCAGGCAATGACGGGTTATTATTTTATATGCCTTCTTTATTTTGATGCAGCTGGCACCACACATTATCCAAAGTTAATTTTATGTGTTTCTATGTTATTCCTCTACAGTAAATTACTGAGATGTATTGGGTATTGTGTTGTTTGTTGCACCCTTTGCTTATTAGTAGATTCTAAAATATGTAATGATGATGTAAATCATTTGTAAAAGGCATAAAACCCCTAAAATCTAATCTTAAACACTTATTTTGTTAAATTTAACTAACAGCTGGGGAACCTTTGCCATTACGGCTGTTGTTGCAGGATCGGGGTATTGAGTTTGAAATTGTAGCGTCATGACGACCCCAGTAAAGGTAGATGTGTTTTTTGATGTAGAGTAATTTCAGTGGCTAAAACTGAGATCCGCTCAGACCAGCTTTATCTGACACTTCCTGCTACAAGACATTGTGAAGGGTGTAGGGTGGGTAGGCAAACTACTCTAACATCTCTAACAAAAGTTAAGTCTTATAACATGCTAAGTATTTGGGTGTAATCCTCAGATATCAGACTCCTCGTTTCAGCTCCTGTCTCTGTTTTCAAACCAACCCCCACCTCCTCGATCCCCGTGCCTTGATTTAGGGATAACCCGTCTGGCCAAATGTCAGATTAGAGGTCTGTTAGCCTTTAGAGAACCTGAGCAGGACTGTAACTGTGAGTCTGTCGTGCTTGTGTGGCTTGTTACATGTGTGTTGTGTCCTTGTGTATAAATAGTGCATACAGTAACAGCACATTACTGTATGCACTGTGTCCCATCTCATTTGTAGAACTGTGCCGACACAGCAGCAGGTCGTTGTAGTTAACCCATTAGCTAACTAGCTAAATGGGCTAATTAGTCCTCTGCTTTATTAGCCAGACAGCTGGGTAGCTGCCAAGTAGTGTGTGACGAGCTTTGGAGTTCACCTAGATTAATCCTGACCCCTTTCCTTCCCTGACAGATGGAATAGCCCGTCTAGGATTGCTACTTAATTACTGAAGTAATTAAGTAGCATGTGTGTGGTTCCAGTAGACAGTGCCACTTAATCTAGCACAACTAGGCTTTTATTACATGCTCCAGGCAACACATAGTTGGGTTTGTAACTCGTCTCTCTTTTTCTTACTGAAAACAGGCCAGCAGTCAGGCAGGTGCATGAATGTGGCGCTCAGACTGCGGGGTGTCCGCTGCCTCCACATGCCCTGCAACTGTTTTCATGTGCTTCGATATGAATCTGTGATTAAATGAAAAAGAGCAAATAGCGGCGGAGTAGTTTGACTTTGTAGAATTGTGTGCGTGTACAGACAAGGACATTGTGATTGTCTGACATGGAGGTCTCCTGGTGTGTGTTTACTGGAACGCGTATGGGCGAGGAGCATGCCTTCTGAATCAGCTGTATCAGTATCCTGTAGCTGAGGAGAATCAGCAGGAGTTGCTGCTGTTGCTTTGATCCTCTCTCTTTTCTCTCTTTTTTTATTGCATTCATTTACATTTCATCCTTTCATCCATTTCATCCTTCGTGACTCTTGACGTCTCGTCTCCTGGCTTGGATGCAAGTAGAAATCCTGCCGTGTGCTGGCTGCTGACTTTGTTGTACGCTGTTCATTGTAATAAGAAGTGCCGGGATAACGGGATAACAGATCGGCATGTCTGTTAGACATCTGTGACATGGCAGCCTACAAAGATTCCCAAACTGTAACATTATCATAACTACATCACTTTAATCCAGTGTTTTAAATTTCAAATCAGTTGCTGTAAAAAAAACTCTTCTCCTCTTTTTCTCCTTCTGCATCATATTCCGGGGTCTTGAATCCAGAAGTTTCCCTTTGTGGACTTTTGAATGTGTATTATTCTAATGTTCTGTTGGTCCTTAGTTTGCCGTTTATTATCACACACTTGGTGTCATGTTGCTTTTAGCTGGTGTCCCCTGTAGGGCTTACTCTGAGTTTCCCCTCTCGGTCCCATTGTGCCAAGTTTAAATGTTAAGGCTCTATAAGGCGTTCCCTTGTTAGTTACTTCCTGTTTTATTTTGATAGTCTCTTGTCTCGTGTGTACTGTATTGCGTTTTCCCCTTTTCCTCATTGTTACCTTGTGAACTTATTGCCTGAGTCTCCCTTGCCCTTTGTCTTGTTGTTCCTCATTGCTCTGACACAGTCTGGCAGTCTTTCGTGGGTTCTGGTTTCCAATATTTGGATGTGGAGATATTTCTGTTCTTTGATCATAATTGTTGTTTTTAAGATATTTAACTAAGCATTCAGTGCACAGATGGTAAAGTGGGTGGAGTGCTCCTTATAACGAGCATGTCTGATTGGTCAGATCACTGCTGTGGCAGTCCAGGATGTCGTTTAGCTAGTCTGAGCCTCTCATCCTGCTGCCCTGATCTGCAGATAGATGTTAGTCATCGTTCTGCTTTTCGAGGTCACCGGTGAGCTGGAGGACCAGTTTAAGCAGAACCCACAACAGGTGGAGAGCTGCTGCTGCTGTGCTTACTGACAGCACAGTGTGGGAGTTTGGTTAATATCAACGTAAAAGTATTAAAATTCAGTTAATTCACTCATCCTATGGGGTTTCATGTCTGTAATGTTAAATGTGGTTTCTCAAGCTGCCCTACATTATAGACTGTGGTGTTTGATTAGGGCAGTCCAGGGTGTGGTCTCTTTCTCGCTGTCCTCTTCTAAAGGAACACTTTGGCATTCACAGTTCTTATATTGTGCATAAAGAAGCACAAACTGGGTTTTATATGAGGAATATTACTGCTTTTCCATCTATGCAGGAGACTGGGACCTCATGTAGCCGTAGCTGCAAGTCCAATAATCACTTGATGGCTAACTAGGTGGAGGGGGTCAGTGAGGAGAGAAGCTGATGTTCAATCGATTTTTGATTTTTAGATCTCAGCAGTTTGATTGGAAAAAGCCTCACAGCTGTGCTGCTGACACAATTTTGAAACTGGAGTGTGCAAACAGCTGGTGGAAGATGAGTCATGCAAACAGGATGTTGTGTCTTTACTTGACCAGCAAAGACACAACAAATGACTCAGGTGAGTGCAACTTTCATGCTTGTAACCCAAGTACAAGACAACTTATAGAGCAAAAAACAAAAGAGACAGGCATCAGTGAGATGGAATATTTTAGCTTTGTGAAAAACACACACCACCACATCCTCAAGGAGCCGATGGTAGTGAACCAGCATATACACTAAAAGTTTACCAGGCTGGTGAACTCTCTGTGAACCTGTGCCATATTTCCTCTGGGATTGGGAATGGCCTCCTTGCTACAAAAGAAAGAGAAAGGAATGCCTCCTCAGTGGATGCATTTGAATGTTTTTTAGTTAAGGATGTGTTTTAATGCCTGCTTTGCCTCTGGCATGCTTCACTTCCTTTGTCCCTACAGTAGTAGGTCTGTGTCCTGTTTTCCATGTGTGGATTAACCTTTTAGCTGGATTAAATTGTTGGTGTGATCCCGGCTTCTTGGTCCTTTGAAACAGTGGTTGGATTGGCTGTCACAGCTACATATCCGTGAGGTCAACCCTACTCGGAAGCAGATTTATTCTATGTAAACACGATTACATGACTCAAATGATTGTGCTGCCGGAAATTCTCCCAGTTGTAGCTGCGCCATTGATATGGGAGCAGATCGCAGTGGGTGCTTTGGTGATGGAGAGAATAATGCGTGTTTGCCATGATGTCTGACTGATTATTTAGAGAGCCACAGGTATGGAGAAAACAATTTACAAATGTATTGGCATTTTACAGTATATAAGGAGCCAAATTAAGGTAATTTATGTAAATGACCTAAATCAGTTCTGAAGAAAATAAAGACGACAAACCCTACCTGTGACACAAACCAAATGTCCAATGAACTTTCTTAACTGAAATTAAGCCGCTGTTGCAAGCTTCCAGTAGGTCCAAGGATGATTTTTTTGCTTTTCATGCCCAATGTTTTGTTATACCCATGTTTTTGGCTTTAGGTCCAGCCATCTATTTTCTTCTGCTTTTCTGGGGCCAAGGGGGCAGCAGAGAAACCCAGACCTCCCTTTCCCCAGCCGCCTCCTTCAGCTTATCTGGGGGAACACCGAGGTGTTCCCAGGGCAGCTGAGAGGCCTCCTCCCCGTATGAGATGCCCAGAATACCGTGCCTAGGAGGCACCGTAGTCAGATTCCCAAACCACCTCAACTGACTCCTTTTGATGTGGAGGAGTAGTGGCTCTACTCTGAGCCCCTCTCGAATGACTGCAGTCCTCTCCCCGTCTCTAAGGGAGAGGCCAGCCACCCCTCGGAGAAAGCTCATTTCCACCGCTGTCCAGAAATTCTGTCCATAAAAATTAAGAACCGAATCTGTGACAAAGGGCAGCGCTGGCGGAGTCCAACGCTCAATGGAAATGAGTCCGACTTACTGCCAGCAATGTGGCTCAAGCTCTCGCTGCAGTTGTACAGAGATTGAATGGCCTGCAACAACGGGCCAGACACCCCCCCCCCACACACACACACACATACGCACGATACCCCGAGGGACACGTAGAGTGGATGGGCAAACTCCCATGCAAATTTGAATATCCTTGATATTCAGCGTTCATGACAAAGGCATCCTGAATTCAACTAGTGGACAAACTCCCCTTTCCAGCACCGTGGCATAGACCAGGGGTCACCAGCCTTTTTGACTCTGAGAGCTACTTCAAGGGTACTGAGTAATACAAGTTTGATACAAAACTTACAGAGTAACAAAGTTGCACAGTTCACCTTAATTAATGACAATATTAATAATAAAAACATATCTGAAGGGACTGATCATGCTAGTGTTATTCATTCCTCACAATAAATATTAATTATAAATGACAAAAATATCTTTAAAATGCAACAGTATTTATTTCTGTTAATAATCAATTTCAGCATTTGCAAAGTCAGAGTTACCACATCTCTGATATTTTTGTAAATATTTGACTGTTTGGTATGAACACATTTTAACCTGTTATATCTTTACAAATTAACACCTCTGTAACAATTTTTAGGAAATCATTAACTATCACATCAAACCTTTATAAAATTTTGAGCAAATCATGAACTCTGTCCCATCTTTTTTCCAATGATCAGTTATGTCAGTAATCCTCACATTTGTACTAATCACCAAATCAGTAGCATTTTACCAAATTATTACATCTCTTTCAGTTCTCGAACAAATTATTTTTCACATTTTTGCACAATATTTAACACCACTACAGTGTCTCACTAAAAACATCTTTGTAGATGTCTTTTAGTGGGAAGCCTGGTATTGCATGCTGTTTGCTAGTGTACTGTAAGCTCGGGTATAATTTGACACTGCAGCTCTGAGTGAGTGTTGTAGATGTTCATCAGTAAGGCATCTTCTGTGAATAGTTCTTGATGAAGTTCATGTCAGAAAAGCTGACTCACAGATAGGTTGAACCAAAAAGGCAGGCAGCTTTCATGGCTGCCGTGCACACGTCTTTGTACTTTTCTGTATCCACAAGGCACCAAAAGTTTGGTGCACCCTGATGGGCTTTGAGGTGGAGGTCATTTTGCAATGTTAGGATTTCAGTCACTACCTGTCCAGCATTCCAAGTTGAATGTTGCACTTAGTTGCTCAGCAGTGCGTGCCATGTCCACTTGCATGAAAGGATTTGAAATGAAGGACACACATGGCTCAAGCTGATCAAAGTCCCAAAACCTGTTCTCAAACTCTGATACCCCCACCCCCCATTGAGCACACTTTTCGGTGTGCTCGATCGGGGGTGGGGGGTATGAAGAGTTTTTAAAGATGGGAACCACCACCCCAGTCTGCCAATCCAGAGGCACCACCCAAGATTGCCACATGACATTGCAGAGGTGTGTAAACTAAGATGCCCTTGCAACATCCAGAACCTTCAGGAACTCAGGGCAAATGTCATCCACCCCAGGAGCCTTGCCAGCAAGGAGCTGATTAACTACCTTAGTGACCTCACCCCCAGTGATGGGCAAGTCATCCTTCTTGCACCCAGACTCTGCTTCCACTATAGAAGACGTGTCAGTGGGATTTAGGAGGTCCTCAAAGCATTCCTTTCATCGCCTAACTATAGCCTCATTTGAAATCAACAGCACCCCACCTGCACTATACACCGTGTGAGTAGAGCATTGCTTTCTCCTCCTGAGTTGCCTGATGGTTTGCCAGAATGGCTTTAAGGCAGTCCAAAAGTCTTTTTCCATGGCCTCACCAAGCTGCGTTCCCCTTGGCGTGCCGGTATCAGTCAGCTGCCTCCTAAGTCCCACAGGCTAACCAAGCCTGATAGAACTTCTTCTTCAGGTTGATGGGTCCCTTCACCTCCTGTGTCCACTATCTGGTTAGGGATTACCTCCACAACAGGCAACAACCACCTTGCAGCCGCAGCTCCTTGCACCAGCCTCAACAATGGAGGTGTGGAGCATGGTACATTTGGACTCAGTGCCCTCAACCTCCTTTGGAATGCTGCCGAAATTCTGTCAGAGGTGGGAGTTGAGGATTTTGCGGACTGGGGCCAGCTACCAGGCGTTCCCAGTGCACCCTCACTATATGTTTAGGTGTGCCAGGTATGTCCAGCATCCTCCCCCACCATCCGATTCAACTCACCACCAGGTGGTGATCAATTGACAGCTCAGCTCCTCTCTTCACCCGAGTGTCCAGAACATAAAGCCACAGATCTGATGATACGATTACAAAATCGATCATCGACCTGCAACTTTGGGTGTCCTGCTGCTACGTGCACTTATGGACTTCCTTATGTTCGAACATGGTGTTCGTTATGGACAAACTGTGGTTTGCACAGAAGTTCAATAACAGAACAGCACAACAGGCTGTTCTGCCCAATCACACCCCTGCAGGTCTCACTGTCAGTAGGTCTGAGAGCACAGCAGTCCATCACCAGTGTATTGGATCAAAATGGTCTCAGATGGTCTCAGTGTAGCCAACATATCTTGTGGAATGACATTTAGAGTGTGGCATGTATTGTGCTGCATTTATTTGTATGGCTATCAGGTTCATTTGCAGAACATTTATAGCCTCATTCAAAGCTTAGGTTTGATTATAGGGTTTTTTCTTACACCCGAGCAGATAGGCACACACTGTCCTCCTAGTGCTAGTGTATCCTTATGTTCTTCTCACAAGTGAATAGGAAATTTGACGTAAGGGAACATTTGGTTCAAATCAAGTTGGCTTTTAGTCATTTAGAGGT
>JAMQGT020010770.1:0-91610 GCA_024447675.2 Pterophyllum scalare | reverse complement strand
GTGGCTTCAAGTAGATCGTGTCCGTATAGGTATCACAGATCTTGTTCAGTAGGAGTGCAAATGTCAGCCAAACTTGAGAAAATGCCAGTGTTATCTAATGAATCCAGCGTTTGTGCTGGCTGCCGGTACGTCTCACTCTGTTTGGATCAGAGACAGGCTTCATTAGATAACACTGGCATTTTTCTTTTTTAGCTAAAGTTAGCTAACATTGGCTTCCTTGCTAAACACGGACAAAATATGTGATACCAGCTAACCTGGGCACAATACTACTTGCAAGCCACGTGACCGAAATTCTTGTGACCATGTGCAAGGAACTTGCAATCTCATCGCCTTAGAAACTATCGCTGATCAGTGTCTTCAAAGCAGTTCTCTGGTGCAATGAGATTGGAGTCAGTCTGCTATCGGTCTGCTGATGGCAATCTGCCATCGCAGACTGATGGTAGACTGACTCCATCTTATTGCACGAGAATTGCTTTGAAGACACTGATCAGCAATAATTTCTAAGGCAATGAGATTGCAAGTTCCTTGCACATGGTCACAATACTACTTGAAGCCACGTGCTACCAAAATTATCGTGACCATGTGCAAGGAACTTGCAATCTCATTGCCCTTAGAAATTATTGCTGATTCTAGTGTCTTCAAAAGCAATTCTGGTGCAATAAGATGGAGTCAGTCTGCCATCAAGTCTGCGATGGCAGATTGCCATCGCAGACTGATAGCAGACTGACTCCATCTTATTGCACCAGAATTGCTTTGAAGACACTGATCAGCAATAATTTCTAAGGCAATGAGATTGCAAGTTCCTTGCACATGGTCACAATAATTTTGGTCACGTGGCTTCAAGTAGTATTGTGCCCAGGTTAGCTGGTATCACATATTTTGTCCGTGTTAGCAAGGAAGCCAATGTTAGCTAACTTTAGCTAAAAAGAAAAATGCCAGTGTTATCTAATGAAGCCTGTCTGACCAAACAGAGTAACATTCAGCAGCCAGCACAAACACTGGATTCATGGAGGGACCGTTTGGTTTTTGGAGTCAAATACAACCCAAAGCTAACTTTCCTCTCGCTAATGTTTGCTGATGTTAGCATTACCTAATGTTAGCATATCTGCTAACATGGAGAAATAAATTTAGAAAAACATCTCCCATAGCAACATCATCCAACCTCGCATTAGCTATCATTCCAAACGATCCCAGCCTACCTAAGTAAAACTTGGAAAAATGAATCTGAAAAATAAATCTAAAATAAAAGTTGTCTACTGCAAGTTGCAGTTCAGTGTCAGAGGCGCCACTCGCTATCCCATCTGCTTTCAGAACACCAAGATGGTGACGACAACTGTCAGCTCGAGGCTTCCTGACGGGTGTTCACTAACTACTGTACTTGGTGACGTCCTGGTGGCTACATCCATCTCTTTTACTCTCTAGAATTATTAAAAGCAAAAAAAAATTAAAATGTGGCCAAAATATTAAAAAAAATTAAGAAAAATCAAATTTAAAAAATGTTTTTTTTAAAAAATGTGGCCACACCCCCAGGATTTTCTGAGCCTTGGTTTTCAACTGAGATCCAGTTTATATTTGAGGAAACAGATTATGGCGCATAATCTGCAGCAGCACCTCTAAGCTCAAATATAACATTAATCTAATGCAAAAAGGCTATGATACCCCTGCAACTAAGAACCTGGAAACACTGTGAAAGCTTTAAGAACACCTCAGTATGACCTGTAGTATGATTTTTTTCCATTAGCCTCAGCTGGTGCTGACAGCAGCACCGTGAATATGACTGATAGCCGCAGCCCCGGCTTTGTTTCTCACAGCTTTCATTAAGCTGCTAACAGGAAGCGGCTAATGAGCCGGGCCGCACTCATTATTATGGAAAACAACACACACATTCGTTATCCTAATCATCTAATCATGGTCACTGCCCTGTGGAGTCAGAACACACACGTCTCCATACTTCACCTAGCTGTGGATATTCATCAGCATCTAACTGCCTCCATTTAGCAAAAAAACAAAGTGTAATGGGGCATATTAGCACAACATATTTCTTAGTTTAATGCCGAAGCCAGGCAGAAACTGGAGAAGCGAGCCGGTCACGTGTCCCATCAAAATGTAGGGTTTTTATGAGTTCCTATATTTTATACTTAAACAGAAGCAGGAATAAAATAAACACATAAATAAATGATTTCTTTAAAAAAAACTTGTGAACTGTTTACTATGTCCTCAGAGGACTTTTGCAAAATTTTTTAGAGGATATAAACACCTAGACTTCATATATAAGCCTTAAAGTTAATGAACAGATAAAATGTAAAATATATGCAGTATTTATGGCACCAAGTGAAAAATAAAATGGAGGTTATGAGGAGGGTTTAAAATGAGTATGAAAATAAAAACAAGTGCTGAATATAAAACCTTCTCAGTAGATTTTTTAAGCTCATACCTCGCTTTGCTTTCACTTTGCCAGCACGTTTTAAGAGGTCAAAGTAAATTAAGGCGCTGTGATGTTTCACATTAAAAGCTTCCAAGAAGATGGGGGGCGTGACATCGCTGTTGAGCTCCTGGAAGACCTTTAATGTGAAATGTTTATGTGGAAAGGATGGAGTACCTTTAAACTGATCCAGGGTACTTTGAATATAATTAAGCGCTCTCTGTTTCACTGAGGGTGCTCTCAAGATCATTTGGGCCCTAAAATATCTTTCCGTGAGTCCTGACGATATCACAACACAATGAGCCACTTTATTTTGAAAGGAGCCTCAGCCTTCAACCAACACCTGCTTGGTACACAAGTTTCTGCTGCGGCTTAGCTACGCTTCAACATCTGCTTATCATTAGAAAATCATCAGTCAGCACGCATTAGCAAAATGCTAGCTTCTTAACAAGCACACGATGTCATGGTCCTGGGCCGGGGAGTTCCTCTTTGTTTAGCTCGGTTTTGATGTATTTTTGAATTGTGTTTCTTATGTTTAGCTTTCTCTGTTTTTTCTTTGTGTAATGTTTGTTCCCCTTTGTCATGTTTTCTGTGTTAGGTCTGTGTGTTATGTTGGTCACTTCCTGTTTTATTTTGGTAGTCTCGTGCTCCTTGTGCGTTGTGTTCAGTTTGCTTCCCCTTGTCATTTGGTTCACCTGTTGTTCCCGGTTGTTTCCACACTCCCTGATTTCCTTGTGTGTATTTAAGCCCTCAGTTTTCCTCTGTTCTTTGTTCGGGTGCTCGTCATTTCTACGTCTATGTTTGACGGCTGCTGTGTGTTTTGTTTCGAGTTTTCAAGTTTCGGGTTTCAAGTTTTGAGCTTCTTCGAGTTGCTGGCTCCTCACCGGCCTGTTTTGTGTAAAAGTTTTATCAATAAAATCTACGCCGTGACCTGCACTCAGGTCCTCCCTGCCTCACCTGCACCTGACATACGAGGGTCACTTTATTTCAGTTCAGGTGCATTGCCAAACCTTTGTTTGTCAAAACTCAAATAAAATGTGGGCTTTTGTCTAGAAACAAGTGTAATTTATCATTTTAGCCACGTAGTGCTTATATTGAGAGCGCCTCCTGCTGTGCTTTCAGCTGAACTGGAGCCAACTTCTGCACATTGGGATTAACGGGAAGCTGAGCGGCTCCTCTTTAATGGCTGCTGGAGCTGAACGGTGATGGAAAAGAGAGAGCAAAGTTGTAACAAGTTGAAAGAAAGTAAGGCAGCATTTGTTTTAAATGAGAACAAGCATGATGAGTGTAATAGGAGAAATGCCACGCACATATGCTCACAGGGCACTTTCTCACATATACTTGTTCAGTTGTTGATTAAGTGTCTAATCGTCCAATCACATGGCAGCAACTCACTGCATTTAGCCACGTAGACAAAGTCACGATGACCGGCCGAAGCTGAAACTGAGCATCAGAATGGGGAAGATAGACTTAAGGGACTTTGAATGTGGCATGGCTGATGCTGCCAGATGGGCTGGTCTGAGTATTTCCCAAACTGCTGATCTGCTGGGATTCTCCCAATCAGCCATCTCAGGTTTACAGAGAACGGTCCAAAAAAGAGAAAGTATCGAGTCAGCGGCAGGTCGCTGGGTGAAAATACCTTGTTGATATCAGAGGCCAGAGAAGAAAGGCCAGGCTGCTTTGAGCTGACAGGAAGGGGACAGTAACTCACGTAACCACTCATTACAACCAGTATGCAGAAGAGCATTTCTACAAATCAGCCCCCGCAGAAGTTTGGAAAATGTTAATGACGATGATGGTGGGGGTGCAATGGTGTGGGGATGTTTTCTTGGCCTCCTTTAGGCCCCTTGGTACCACCTGAGCATTGTTTAAATGCCACAGTCTACCTGAGCACTGCTGCTGATCATGTCCATCCTTTTATGACCGCAGTGTATCCATCTGCTGAAGACTGCTTTCAGCAGGGATGTGGTGGATGTGTAGCCAACAGCAACTGTACGATGCTGTCACGTCAATATGGACCAAAATCTGTGAGGGACGTTTCCATCACCATGTTGAATCTATGCCACAAAGAATGAAGGCAGCCCCTCCACCCCTCTGTGTGCATGCATGCGCGTGTTATTGTGTCCATAAATATGCTGGGAAAGTGTGTAAATGGAGCACGTAGGTAAACTGCTCACCTTATCAAATATATTTAATTTGCAGATGAAGCAACCCGAGATAAAAGGCAGACACGGAGGAACGAATGATTAAACTGGGAGTGGATTTACGAACAGCTCGAGGCTCGATGTGATAAGAGAAACCTCAGGTTAAAACCTCGCCCCCTTCAGCTCTGAAATGAGGAATCAAAAAAACATTTAAATGGAGGAAACGATGGAGAGAAGGATTAAAATGCACAGAAATGCTTCAGCGTCAGCCTCCGTGTGATATCAGAAATGCATCACTTTTTACTTTCCTTCAGTTTTAAATGGTGGATTCTTTTCCCTTGTTCTCCTGCTTCTTCTGACATCTGCTTAATGAGCAGGACATGGTTACTGACAGAGAAGCTGCCATATTTGAAGTGTTGGATCTTTTCTGTAGGAGGTCAGAAAGGAGACGCTCTGGAAGCTCAGTCTGGACAGAGTGTCAGCTTGTGGTCTTAAGAAGGTCTTAAGTACTATAATTTGGCCACTATGCTATCCAGGGGTGGTGCTGTAAGTGGCTGCAGGGGGAGGTGTAGAGGATGTGTGAAAGAACTCCAGGATCATCACGTTTCCCTATCTGTGAAGAACTGCTTTTCTTTAGTTACAGTCTCCTCAACCAACTAATGGACCAATGTGACAAACCCTGGAGCTTTACCGACAGTTAAAGATCGACATCGCACTCTGACCACCGTCAAAGTTTGAGTCATTTAAAAATGATTTGTGCTGGTTTGGTGAGTGTGGCCATAAGCCCACTCATTTATACAGTAGTTATTAAAATGGTTGCTTTTCAGGCATCTGTTTAACAGCCGTGGGCTCCATCATTGTGCTAACATCATCACTAACAGAGTTCCTGCTATCAGGCCTTTAATCACTGAAAGTATGATGGAGACGAATTCACTTAAACCATTTCAAAACTCCCAGAGTGACGCTCATTCACAGAGCCCCGGGCTCTTTGGCCTTACAGCTGTGGAGCTCTTATTGCCTGATTTATATTCATTTATTTTAGTTTTTCCAGGTAAAAAATTCAAAAGCACATCTGAACGCTTATGGAGTGACTAAAGTTTCTTTTTTCTTTCTAAGCTTAACAAGAGACATCCATCAGTCCCATCCACCTCCTTCCACTCGAGGACTTCATGTTAGCCACAATCAAAGCACCATAAAGTGCCAGTGAGGCACACTTCATATCACCTGGATTTGTTGAACAGTGCTATACTGCAAGGAATAAAAGATCTGTGGGCACGAGAAATCAGCAAAGGTCTCATGGGAGTAACCTAGTGATGTTTCTCTGCTCCTGTCTTCCCTCTTTGTCAGCGATCAGTCTGCCTTGCTGCTCTCATGTCTCCACATTTCCTTTTTTTTGGTTTTAAATTGTCATTCTTCTGTTGCATCATCTTTTCTTGGGCCTCTTGTTGATTATCCTGCTATTTTCTCCAGTAAATTTATGTAAAATTTGCTTTTGATTTCAAATCTGCCTGAATTGGCTTCCTGCATATTTGCTAAATGTTTCTGTTTTTTGGAAAGCAGGAGACTTTTCTTCCCTTCCCAGGTTGATCCTTTGACCTTTGCTTTCTCAGATTTTTGTTAAAAATGTTTCTTTTGAGAAATAGCACAAGTGGATCAATATATATATATATATATATATATATATATATATATATATATATATATATATTAGTGACTGAACCTTAGCTATTAGAGAATAAAAGAGCAGTGCCCTCCATTCACTGCCAGCTCATTTAGCTTACTGCCATTTCATGTCTGTAGGAGAAAATAAACATATGGACACATTTTCCTTTTCAGTCATTTTCATGCAACCCTGAAGGGAAAGAAAATAGGAGCAAAAGCTTATTCAAAAAGGCTTCTCCCTTTAATATATGAAGCATTCCTCCTGAAAATCTAAGAGCATTGTGGGTAATGGCATATTTCAGGAACAAATACACACATTTTTGGAAACGTTCATGTTTACATGTCAGAGCGCGGCACTTTATGATCAGGTTCCAGACGTGACATACTGGAGACGCAGACTCTTCTCCTGTTCATTGTAAACATCGTGTGATGCTTGCACCGTTGAGAGCGGAGTGTAAACAGAATACGAATGTGGTGCGAGCACAGAGAAGGACTCTGAGGGGACGCCGAGACAAAGACATGAAAGGACAGAGACGAGCAGAGAGGCCCAGCTGGAAGGGGACTGAAAATACTCGAAGGTTAATTTGCAGATTTTCTCCTGAGAGTCCAACAAACAACAGCTGTTTCTGTTTGATTTCAGCTTTCTCTGCGCTACAAAAAGGACTGTCTGGTGTTTCATTAAAGGTGCTATCGTGGATTCTAATTGTAGGGAGAAACCTGGTGATACTAACAGCATTAAAAAACACCTGTTCGTCAGTCAGTCTGAGCATGACCTGATGTCTTTATGTGGGAAAAAAACAACTTTTCCTTCTGTCACTTCTTAACTTTAGCTTTAAAAAAACAAAGGCCTACCATTTAACTAAACGAGAACACCAATTAGGACATCTACCACTGTGCAAAAGAATTCAGGGTCATCTGGGATAAAGTTTCTGCTATTTTTATGTCTAATAATATGTCAGACTCATCCTTTACTCAAACTATAGACAGCAGAAAAGATGGATGTAGCTTCTGGGTCTGAAAAGTGAAGCCAGTGCTAAAGTGCCTTAAACCTGCATTCTTCTATTGGCCAGCAGGGGGCAACTCCTCTGGTTGCTAAAACACTGCCAGTTGTATAGAAGTCCATGGGGAGAACAGCCCCCAGTTCCCAGCGATTACGAGCAAGACAAGTACGCACTTTGTGTCCTTTTATCTGTGATATGAACTGATACAGAGCAGCAAGTTCAGCCTCAGAGCCCAACCTAACTCACAGCTGTGAAAACCGCATCGCTTTTCTCCTGTAACACACACCATGCAGTGAAACAGCGGTAGAAAACTTTACGCTGAGACGGCAGAGTCACGCCCTTCTGCCGCTTTCATCACGCGTTCCTGGTTTGAGACCAGCTAGCTTGCGGGGCTGGAATTGAACCCATTCTTTTGGCCGAGTACCGAGTGTGTTCGTGGTGGAAAAACTGCTGAGTGGTTCAAATACTGGCACCGGCACCGGAACCCCGTCGGTGGAAAAAGGGCCTCTGTGGCCCCAGGAAGCACTTTCTTGATGAGTTTATGGCCTCAGCACTAGTTTCATGCTCTAGTAAATAAAACATTAAGTCCATTTTGTCTGTGATGGTCATTATAGAATAGAATAGAATGCCTTTATTGTCATTATGCAGAATGTACAATGAGATTGGAGTCAGAAAGAGTGAGAAAGGAGCATTATTTGGGTGTGCTCAATAGCAGACAACTTGTCAATCACAAATGGTAGCATCTTTTTATTCTCATGTTACTTTTAAGTCATTAAAGATGATAGAATTTGCAAATGTACACGTACGCAATGTGTGACTGAAAATAATTTATTAAACAGAATGATTGGTTCAATTTGAGTACCTACGCTGGGCCCACAGATCCCCGGAACACCTCCTTTGCCTGAGGCGGGGACTTCTTGCTGACTGATGAGTGGTGCAAGAACAAATTGCTGTAACGGTCATGTTTAACTGCTTGTGACACAAATGAGTTCACAGTTACTGACAGTGACAGCTGGGTTTTTTTTGTGTGTGTGTGTGTTTATGTGAGAGAAAAAGTATTTCTGGCCCAGTAGGCGTCATTTGACCACTGACCTAATTCTGACTCTGGTCACCGCAGGACGAAATTTGCCCTGCGGCTCAGTGCTGTTCCCGAGGTGATGCTGACAGACTTCATGCACGATAAGCTTCCCTACAGATTGTGCTGACTTTAAAGCACAGCAGCATCCTGATGGGATTCAACCAGAAATACAGAATTCTTTCAGTCTTGGAAGAAGCCAGGCGGAAGTTTAGCTTTCCTTAAGTTTGATATGAATATAGCCATGTAATCCCAGAGGAAGCCGACATCTGTGCTGCAAATAGAAAGGATTAGGAAGGTGTGATGAAGCTCTTTTATTGTAATTAGAGGAAATAACAAATTAGAACATTGGTTGGGATGCTGAATCCAAAATTATATGATTTTTATCTTTGGAAATAATTTTCTGGTCCTGATACTGTAACACAGAACTAGAGGAGTATCTACAAAGCAGGACAGTAATTTATGCAGAAAAAGCTTTTAGACTTTTAGAAGGTTATTTTCCTCTTTGAGATAGAAATGCAATTCAGGAAGCTTCTGTTTGGTCTTAAAGAACCGTCTCCATCCAAAAAAGAAGAAAAAAAGACTTCCTAAAGCAGATGGCCTGGTCCCCACGGAGCCCCGATTACAACGTTAGGCGTGAGTCTGGAAACTGGAAGCACTTCCATTTAAATATTTAGTAGAGGTGTAATGATTCTCTGAATCTACACTACATACTTCCAGTTTTGGTCCACAGTTTCTAGTTGTTTTCTTTTGTTACCTGGGATAGATAATAATAACCAGGGAAAATTTATTTTTACCACAAGCACGATTCCTCGATTAGATCAAAAATCAAAAGTTTAATAAAGTAATCTGATGCATTGCCATCTCACTCTTTACTCAAACAACATTTACACTTTAAGGCTGCTCATGAG
Organism: Pterophyllum scalare; assembly: GCA_024447675.2. Lineage (NCBI taxonomy): Eukaryota > Metazoa > Chordata > Actinopteri > Cichliformes > Cichlidae > Pterophyllum > Pterophyllum scalare. The sequence goes on along the minus strand of JAMQGT020010770.1, from coordinate 82,395 downwards.
GTTAAGGAGGTCACCTGCTAATCGGAAGGTTGGCGGTTCGATCCCTCGCTGCTCCAGTCTGTGTGCCAAAGTATCCCTCGGCGAGATACTGAACCCCAAGTTGCTCTCCAATGCAACCGTCAAAGTATGAACGTGTGTGAATGTTAGCCAGAAAGCACGCAAGCGTAGAAAGAAGTGCTTGTGTGTGAATGTTGTATAAGTGCTCAACATAGTGCAGAAAACATAGTGTAGAAAAGCACTATATAAGAACTGGTCCATTTACAGCTGTCAGCAGACTGGTAAGCCTTAGCATGGCACTAACAGCTCCACATGGCTAACATAAGCCACACTTAGCATATCATTACATAAGCAGTTATTGCTAAATGCTAAATGCTCCTCTATGGGTCTCCGAACAGCTTTGCTAGCATACCGGTAGTTAGTAGCTCAGGAGTAATTATCCAGCGATCTTCTTTCTGTTTTGTCTGGTTTATTAACCAGTACGCTTTTCAAGGAAGCTCTTCGCACACTGTGGGTGAAAATTAACAACTACAGGAGTCCTTGGATGAATTCGGTCTCCATCTCTTAATCTTTACGCCCCAAACATTTAGCATTACCAATTCATTATTTAGCATTCCAAATATTTCAGCTATGAACACAAACAGAGGTCCGTTGCTTTGGAGGTGAATTTTTTTCCACACGAGAGCAACACAGCTGCAGAGAAACAGTCCTAGGATGTTCATAATTACCTCAACACAATTTCTTCACAGTAAAACTTGCTGGCAATTTAGCACTGATGTAAAATGAATACGGTTTTGAAAGGAAAAAAAGATTTTGAAAGTAATTGCTTCGAACCCAAACAATCAACAGAATCCTTGAGCATCTTCAGTGTGAATGCACCAGCTGCTGAGGAGCAGTCAGACAATAAATACAAATATATTTTATTTATGAAAACCTCCTGAAGCAAACAGGCAGCTCCAATTTTATATTTCATGACTGCATTTGATTCTGGATGTGGTTCTCTGTCAGTCTAGGGATGCCAACCATTTTATTATTATTATATTTATTTATTGGGGGGGGGCTGCTAACAGTTTCCAGTCAGGTGTTTATTTATTCTTTCCCTAAGGAGCTTTGGCAGGCGACCCAGTTTGATTATTTTATTTTACAGAAGACCCTGTGTGTATTCTTGTTCTTCTATCCAAGTGAGGACGTCTGTTAATTTGGAACCAAGTGGGGACTATCATGAAACCTGGTGACAAAGTGTCAAATAATACTTGTACTTCCTCACCTAGTACACTGAGCTCAGCGTATGCAGTGATGTTGTGGTTCTTGTTGGAGGCTGTGCAGCTGTAACTGCCAGAGTCGTCGTCAGTGATGCTCCTGATGATCAGGTTGCTGCCCGCCAGCAGAGAGTACTTCTTGTTCCTACAGAAAAGGAAAGTTTTACATTTTATTTTTGCTTCTTTGTTACCCACACAAAGGAAACATCAGCTTAGCTTTGATACGGATGCTGATGAACTGGGATTTTCCCACATAATCATCTCTAGGGTTTACAGAGAGCTATCATGTTATTCATGTTAGAGGATATTAGAATGACCAGACTGCTTCGAGCTGGTAGGAATGCAACAATTACTCCAATAACCACGTGTTACAATCAATTTATGCAGAAGAGCATCTCTGAATGCACAACATGTTGAACCTTGAAGCAGATGGGCCACAGCAGCAGCAGAAGACCACAGTGCTCGCTAAACTAAGGCTACAACTGGATAACAGAAGACTGGAAAAATGTTGCTTGGGATAAATAAAGTAGTTATTTTATTCTTGTTTTTCCTGTTATTGCTACCACTCTGTCAAAACAGCAAGTTCCATTTCACTCTGGGGATGAGGATGAAGTTGCAACGAGCCTCAACCACAGTTCAGGCTGTTGCTGCTGAACGTCCTCCCTCAGAGGGAGAAAACCTGAAAAGCTGGCCTGAAAACCGTCTCGTCTTTGAGAAGGGTAGATTGGCCATATTTCAATCTGACTTTTTAAAATATTATTTATTGAGTCATGCAACTTTACAAACGTCACACCTTGTGTAAGCAGAATATTTACTTTCATATGTAAATAATAATAAGGTTGAGCCTGATGATTGCAGCTCCAACTTTTAGTTCCTACTGAATCTTGACAAAAAAAAAGTCCAATTAAAGTTAAAGTTAAAGTTTAGTTTTACAAAGAAAAGCATCAGTAGGTTCCAAAGAAATAAATGACTTTATCAAATAATGAAAACAGGCACGAAATAAATTTGTTGTGGTCTTTTTTCTGCTGATAGGAAATAATTAATTACACATTAGGCGTACCTGTGGTTATTTCAAGCAACAGAACTTTTTGTTGAAATAAACTACAGGGTGTAGAAAAGGCACTAAAATGTTTTTAAATGATCTGTGCCTCAAAGGAATAAAAAAGATCATGCTGTGGATACATAAAATATTTAGTTTAAACATTTAATGGTTGACAAGAGGAAATGATACCACCAGAGCACAGCAATCAGCGGGCCATACTGGGATCAGTGTGGTTAAAACCTGATGTGTGCCGTTGGTGGTTGAAACATGGATTAACACAGTGAAGCAGACAGACCAGCTCTGAATCAGCTCTTCTCCTCTCCTCCACTGGATGCTCGGAGTCGGGTAGCCAGAGGCTGAACACTCAAGCACAGCGTCTGATCCCAGCAGAGCTGTTACTCGGGTCGGACGCTGAAGGAACTGGAGGTTCCTGCTGACTCCGGGTTCTGAAAGGGAGAAGGAGAGCGACAAGGAGAGGGTCAAACATAGTTGAGTACATTCTGGAATATGCTACTTGGCCACGTGCCATTTTATAATGATGCCATCTGAAAACAATCAAAATCATGTGCTTGTATGACCATTCAGCCAAAACAGCATTTATGAGTATTAATTGTGTTCTAGTTTGTCCCAGAGGTATTGGAGGGAGCGTCTGCAGCAAAACTGTGAGAGTCATCTTACAGCCATTCTCTGCATGGGTGGACTGCCATGTCGAAACACGAAAGGGCGAATTCCTGCCTTCCATCAGTGGGCAGGAAATGAAATAAAAGTCCTGGTTTTCATCTTATCGTGTAGGCTGCTGAAGACCATGGTAGATGCATTATTTTTTTAACATTCTCTAAGACTGCTGGTTGACACGATTGCTGTCCTTGGTGCTGCTGGTTCTGAGGATAGATGTGGAGAGCTAGTAATCATTTACATGCAAAGGAGTAACCCTCTTTTTGAGAAAAACGTGGAATTGTTGTGTAGAAAAACTTTTTCTTCCACATAAACCTGGTTGAGTTTAACCGTGGACTTCACAGAGTTTTGAGTGCCTGTCAGTGACAGTAAGCTACATGAAGCATAAGCTAAAGTCAAAGGTTCTGCTTTAGTTTCTTTGCTGGCTCTTGGGAGGAGTTCCTTTGACTACATCTCAGCTGAGGAACTAACACTAATTAGAAAGCAGCTACTGCATCGCTTCGAGGTTGAATACATCGAATATAGCATCTTTATACAGATGCAGCTACAGATTCAGCTGCATCTGTATGACGAAAGCCAACCCAAAGTTTAACAGGTCTCTGTTGGGTTATAATCCTGACTGCAATTATCTCGCTTTCATCATCTAAATACGGTTCCACACTGATATTTCTCTATTTGAAACCTCGATGGGCTAATGCAGTATACATCAAGGTGATTAGAAACCAGGTGCGTGGCAAAGAAATCGGTCTGAATGTGCTCCTCTGATGGACAAACCAGAATAAGTCCCACTGTCTTTCATCCACGGGCCGAGACATTTAGTGGTCTGATATCCAACACAACCTTTCATGTTCCCAACTCATCTAAGAAAAACTGAAGAGCCCCTGAAGGAACATACATACACAGAGCCACACACACACACACACAGACACACACACACATCTATGCTAGGTCAGGTTTGTGTTCGCCCTCAGGCACCCCCTCAGGGTGAAAGAAAACCTGACTCAGAGCGTCTAGACCCAGAATGAAAGAACACGACTGTTTCCTTCAGGAGATAGGAAGTTACATCATCATCACCATCACCATCACCATCACCATCATCCCCCAGTGGCACTGACACACACAGATAGACATACACCTTTAATGTGAAATATTTAGTCATCTATGAATAAGCATGAAGTTATTTCACTTCAGCTCATCTTGAAGTAAGAAACTGTTGAGCTGTTTCGCAGTGATAAAAAGTAAATTAAGATAATTGGAGCATGAATTTTCTAAGATTAAAATTCAAACTTCTTTGATCCTCTGCAGACTACAGCTCATTGTAGCTTGACTTTATAAATTATACTATATATATATATATATATATATATATATATATATATATATATATACACTATTAAATGTAATTTAATATGTACCCTCACTGCACACTTTATTAGGTACACCTTGCAAGTATGTTAGAACCCCTTTTACCTTCAGAGCTGCCTTAAATCTTAGTGGCACAAACTCAACAAGGTGCAGGAAACATTGCTCAGAGATCATTAATGATGCCCATCTGGCACCAACTACCATGCTACAATCAAAGTCATTTAAATCACCCTTTTCCCCTCATGCTGATGCTTGGTTTGAACATCAGCAGGTTGTCTTCACCATGTCTACATGCCCAAATGTGTCACGACTGTCTGATACGTAATTGTGCTGAAGAGAAGCTGCACATGTGCATTTAACACAACGGCTGTTGAGTGCAACTTTTGACTTTAAGCCTGGTTCTGCTTTCTTCCTGTTAAAAGGGAGTTTGTCCTTCCCACTGTTGCCAAGTGCTTGCTCATAGGTGGTCATTTGATTGTTGGGGCTTTCTCCTGACTACTGTAGGGTCTTTACTGATTTTGTAATTTTGTGCTACATAAATAAACTTGAACTGAACCTGACTTAAAAACTACCTGAATAACAGTTCAAGTTTCACAAAAATCTGCCATGACTGACCCAGACTTTGATCCATACACCAAATACTCCAGATCCCGATTTGACAGCAGAACCAACCTAAACTATGGAGGCCCCTTCAGAAGCTTCTAGGGCTAAAAAGCTGCAGTTCCTAGATCTATCTCAGTCTTGCTATACTTTGTTTTTACAGTGCAGCCTAGTGATAAACTATTTATAATTTAGATTTTCTATAAAACGTTGTATCTTTCTCACTTTAATTTAGAATCTCCTACCTACGTTTTCATATTTAATTCAGCAAGCATTCCCTGCACTAGGATCCCATCTGTGAGGACCACAAATACACACCTGAACAACATATAAGATGTAAAGCTCTGTGACCTCATGATCCCAGTACAAAAAAGAAAACAAGAGAATCAGAAACAAAACAAGATCATCAGCAAAACACCCAGAGCGGTGACCATGAGCAAACAAGAGAAGAAGAAGAAGCAGGAGGAACGTCCACACAGTAAATTTCCTTGTTGTGTGTGTTGGTCACAGAGGCGAGTAAAGAGCGAGGGATCGCAGAGATAATCACTGAACAGAAGCGTTGAACCTTTAATATTTTCACGGGCACGTCGCCGAAGGAGGCTGTCAGCAAATCAAATGACACGCCGACACCCCTCGCATCACAATGAGGACACACACACACAAGATATGCACTCCATGCGGACAAAGACACACAACACCTGTGAGCAACGCCGACAAATATTCGCCACTGTTCTTCTCTGAAATGTTGAAACAAAGATAAACTGTCCTTTTAATGTGTTTCCAAAACTAATTATTAGATAAGTCATCCATTTCGCAGACCTTCAGCTCAGTTCACTGCACAAACACACTCTGAGTTATTTGTACCTAACAGACCAAGAGGCATGTCCTAATATCATGTTATTACCGTGCTCTCTTTTATGACCTTGTTGCGTCTTGATTTTTCATGCTAGGCCAAACCACCCTGTGTTAATAAAGGTAATAAATCATACAGAGTTGCTCTTTTAAGAACTAGAAAAATAAATCTTGTATATTTTGCTTTTATTTGGATATTTCCATTTGCATTTAAGGCAAATTTTCAATTCACAAACCCGCCTTTATTATGAGTTAGAGTTTGGTGTGGTCAGTAGCTTTAAGCCCTCACAGTAAGTGGATAAATTCCATACTGGTCTGGATTCTGAACAGATTTAACCTTTTGTTCACTGGGTTTTCCAAGGTGTAATCTTCAGCTTTAGCGTATCAGAGCGGGAGGTTAAAGGAGGGTTTTGGCTCGCTGTGATCCTTCCTTCTGTTCACAGTGGCCGTCCCTTCTTAACTCAGGTTCACTTTAAGGTAAAATGAGGCGTCAGCAGTTTGAGTTTGGCAAATTAAGTAGGTTACCTCCAAAGATATGAGATAAGAGGCAGAGCTTGAAAAAGGGCTCTCAGAAATACTCGCTTTCGGTCCCTACAGGTACACTCTGAATCGATGCACCCCAGAAGGCTAATTATTGAGCCTCAAAGTAATTATGTGTAACTTTTCAACTTCTTAGTACTCACATATGTTCCTGAGCAGCAAAAAGTGCGTATTTGTGCTGTTTCTTCATGATTTCAAGGTACAATATCAGGAGAAAAAAAATCTACTTTTATTCTTATATTGGAAGGTTTTACTGTTAAGTTAAATAATAAATAAATGATTCAATCATATCAGCACAGTGGTGCAGAGGATAGTCCTGTCGCCTCACACCGACGAGGCTTTGGTTTCTCCAGGTTCCTCCCATAGACAAAACCTGTCCGTGAGGTTAACTGGTGACTCTAAACTGGCTGTAGGTGGAGACAGATACATGTTGAGCGGTCAGTAAGATTTGTACGGATACATTAAGGTACAAAGTTGTTCAAAGACATTGATACTGGTCTCTGTAAGGTAGAAAACACAATGACACAAATTACCTGCTGTCAGTGATATAACAGCAGTATCTTAGAGGGTACCAGTACGAGCTGTAGCATTTCCCTGAGTGTAATGTGGGCTTGGGCCACCAACGTTTAAATTAGAATTACATTGGAAAGTGGTTTCTTCATTCCCACTCCAAGGTGTCAAATACCGGAATCCTAAAAGGTGTTTAAATATGATGCCAAAAGGTTTTTTTTACTTTATAATGGAGTTTAACTGGTGTCACAGTCACCAGTGTACCAAGGCATTGATGCTAAAGAATGCTTTCTTTGAGGTCAACACCATCAGTGGTAGGATGGGTTACAGGAAGATGTCACAACCTATAAATAGGTTCCATATATTTGGCTGCATGTGCTCAAATTTTGAGCGATGTCTGATTTGCACTGTCTCTTGTTTTCCAGTCATCCATACTGATTCCATTTGGTTAAAAAAAAAGAGGTAGATGTCAATCTAACCCTAGCTTTATGCCTTGGTGGGTCGCTGCCAATTTGGTGGGTGTTAAGAGGTTAATGCAGCTGCAATAAGTCATCCATACCTCCTATCACACTATGTTTTTATGTATAGTTACAGTTTAATTGACCTCCATATTTTGGTGCATTCCAGTAACCGTGAACATGCACCTCTGTTTGAATGTTTTTAGGCCTTCTCTGTTTCTGGAATAGGGCAACACGGTTTCTCAGTGGAATCTGAAGGCTGTTTTCCATCCTTTCTCCTCCTGTTATAACCCACCACGTCCAAATTTTGGTTTTATGAGGTACGTCAGGAGCGGCAGTGTGGCGCAGTGGTTAGCACTGCTGCCTCACAGCAAGAAATTCCTTTGGTCAGGACCTTTCTGCGTGGAGTTTGCATGTTTTCTCTGCATCTGCGTGGGTTCTTTCTGGGTACTCCAGCTTCCTCCTACAATCCAAAGACTTGCAGTTAGTTGGGTTGGGTTAACTGGTGATTGTAAAATTGGCCATAGGTGTGAATGTGAGAGTGCCCGGTTGTCTGTCTCTTTGTGTTGGCCCTGTGACAGGCTGGAGACCTGTCCAGGGCGTACCCTGCCTCTCACCCTATGGCACCTTGAACCCTGAACAGGATAAGCAGAAGAAAATCGATGGATGTTTGTGGAATAAGATAGTACTTTGATGAGGTAACCAAAGCAGTTATACTACAACTTTGAATTTCATCTTTTTTGCCTTTAATCTTAATGCTCCATCCAGTAATCCCTGCCCTTTAAGCTATCAGATTCCCTCCTGATGGTTCCATTTGATAAAAACTTCACAAAGGCAAAGTTAATAAAATCCTTATGGAGTCAGAATGATTAAAGCTTAATCATGTGACCCATTAAAACTTCATACAGATCAAAGAGAAAAGAGGATTTTAAAAAAAGAGGCACATGAAAGGATTAAAGTGAAGACCTCGTCAAAGCCATTGGATGGTGGGGAAACAATTAAACCTTTATTCCACAAAGGGAACAAGTCAAAAATGGAGAATGTTGTTGTCTTTTGATACTGGAACCAGGTCAAGAGATTGTTGCCAAATTTATCACAAAGGCTGGAAATGGAAGGAAAAGCGCTTCACTACAGGCCACAAACCCAACTCCAGAACTGCCCCGGTTACACGTTTCAACCGTGTTGGGCTCGTTCACCACTCGGACTGAATGTGTGAAATGACTCAGTAACTGTTTATCTAACAGATTCTAGGAGCTTCAACAGCTAGCAGAGTCTTTGTCAAGTATCTGTGAGAATCACACATCACAGGCGCATCTCTGCAGGATGCTGCACACAAACACACAAACACACAGCCTTCAGCCTTCGACCAGGCTCACAGTGATGGAGAATAAATGCAATCATAAAAAAAATATATGAAGGAATTCTAAAACTTTTACATTTTTTTAGTGTTTGTTAATTTAGACTTTTTTTCTCTCTGTGTTGGGATATTTATTCGAGGAAGATTTTTAAAATTTATTTCTACTGATTAATCCAGCTATACACACACACTCATAGGATTTTTAGTTTTTATGATTAACGAATGATGAAATTATATCACCTTCTTACTAAGTGGTTAATAATTGCTTTTAACTGATGTTAATAATAAGCAGGTGGTGTGTCAGTGGAAAAAATCTCAAGACCCCGAAGCTTGAGGCTGCAGTGCATTTCCTGTTTTACTCACTTTTGTTTGCATTCACTCTTTGTTTATGCGTCCAATCAGAAGCAGAGGATTTAGTCTGCATGGGGTCTTTTATTTTGAAATTTGACTGGATTTTCAGTGTTGTTCCCATGTCTGACTTCCTGGCCTCCTTGTCCGCTACATGCAGCTTGACACATTCCACTCCCCTTTTAAATTCTTAGTTTAGTTCACAATGGTTTTAGACTTTAGTTCTCCCTGTGGTTTTTCCCTTAGTGTTCCTCCCTGTTGTGTGGACTCTTTGTGTGTCTGTTTTCTTCAGTGTGTCTGTCTCCCCATGTTGTGTCTCGTCTGTGTTTCTGTGTCTTCTCATTTCCTGTTTTATTTTGCCATCCCCTGTCCCACGTGCTTTGTGTTTTACTTCCCCGAGTCTGATTAGTGTAATTTTGTTCACCTGTTCTGCCCCAGCAGTTTATATTATCGGCCACAATAAAGGCTCGCCTTTATTTGGGTCCTCATCTCCACACACGCCACATGGCCTGCTCAACCGCCACAGTGACAAAAACTTTCAGATGTTAAGTTTGCCACTTTTTTTCTTGGCAAATTAGTGGTAAATAGAGAAATGAAACACAATATATAATTGTTCAAATTATTTTTAATTGATTTTATTTTTTTGCATAATCATCAGTGATAACAATACCAGTGATTCGCAGGCCTGAGGTCTTTGTAAGGCCTCTCTTACAGATGAGACATTGAGTCTCAATGGAACTACCTGTAAAAGTAAAATAAAAATAAAATAATTTCACTTATTTTTTTAATAGTAAAATAACCAGTCAGGTTAAAAAAACTCTAAATTTATAATTTATTGCCGATGGTTACTATCAAGGTTACTGTTTGCATTGCAACTGTTTTTTTTTAAAGTTTAAAATGATTTAATTCATGATCAAACATATTTATTATAATTGGTATTTTTCCTTCAATATATCTTTACTTTTTAACAGTTACATTTATTCATTTATTCAGTTTTTATTAATTACATTTTCATATTCGTGTCATATTTAAAAGTTCAGTTGTGAATACAGTTTTATGTGTGTGTGTGTGTGTGTGTGTGTGTGTGTGTGTGTGGTGGTGATGAAAGAGCAGTTTAGCTGAGAGTCAACACATGTACTTTGAAATGCAAAGTACATGTGATTATCCCTCTGAAGGTCGGTGCTTCGGCTTCACGGAGCCCCCGCTGGGAACGGACGGGGGAACACTTCACGGGCTCGACTCAAAGTGGTGTTTAACCGGGGAGAGCGTGAGCTAACATGAGCTGTAATCTGAGTGATGAAGTGGACGGCGTATGGACTCCTGTAATTGGATGATGTGGAGTGTACGGACCATCAGTGGCTGACAGACTCCCTGCAGACCGCGGAGAAGCTGCTCCCTCTCAGCCCAGAGACGTGTTATTAAATTCACATATATTCATTACATCACATTTCATTTTAAAATGAGACATCCAGGACTGGGAGGAAATGAGCAAGAATTACTACCTGACAGAGTGATGACTGTAGGAGAAGTATAACTCACTGCTAAGTTAAAAACTGCTGGTGCAGGACCTCGCCATAAGAAGACTGGAAATCTAAATCAGTCCACTTCAGTGTGATAGAACAAATATTTTAAATGTGTATCCTGTATTATAGACATTTGCAATCAACACAGAATGCCAAAACATTCATATTTCGGGGGGAATATGAGCCACCCCATGTTCATTAAGGCAAGACAACCTAATGTAAAGAATCTCAAATGAACATGAGCCACACCGGCAATCAGCCAACAGATAAATGCAACTGCAGTCAGGTGTTTGGAGGGCATCATCGTTTGATCATTTACCTGGGAGCACGCGGAGCTCTGCGTCCGTCCCTGTCCTGGTGCTGCTGGGGTTGTCAGCCAGACAGCGGTACGTGGCCGAGTCCGGCGGCTGGACACGGCTCACCTGCAGTGAGCCGGATGGCAGCACAGCGAGGCGAGAGTCCGGTTCAAAGGTCAGCGGCAGGTCTTCTCGGTTCTTCTGCCAGCGGATGACAGGTGTTGGGTCACCTGAGACCTCGCAGCGCAGCAGTGCGGTATCACCGAGGTATGAAGAGACAGACTCAGTGGGGACAACCACCTTCAGCGGACCTGTTATGAAATGAAAGGTTTGTGAACAAATACAGTATTGATACCAATCACTGAGTCTAACTACACACACGTGACTGATTGTGTTGTTGACTGTCAGAGTTTTCAGTTTTCCATGCATGGAGTCATCCATCAGTTTTCACTTTTTCCAGTTCAAATCAGAACTAACTAACAGATGCTGTGATGGAAACAAGCTGTCCTAAACTCTAATGCACACTGCAACAAATCTCTTTATTCTTTATTAAATAACTAACTTATTTACTTTGTGCAAAATAATTAAGTAATAAGATAGCCGCTCTTTAATTAGTGGCTGAACTCCAGTTCCATCATCTTGGACTTTAGCTTGCGATGTAATTCCTCATCCTGCTTTGCAGCTTCAGTGACCTTGGCTTAGCAGCACACGAACCAGTCACTTAATGTTCTTGTTAGAGTGGCTCTCCAGCTCACAGCAGACCTCCAGAGCAGAACAAGAACCAACACCGCCCGCTGCAGACAAAGACAATGGCCTTCACACATCCAACCGCTGTGGAGGAAACTACACAGAGAGGATCTCCAAAGTAATAACAAGCAAACACACCAGCCAGCAGGGAAAACATGAGATATGACGCACCAGGACTAAATGGTTCGCAGACCGAGGGGTCCACCAGTAAATCGATGAGGGTGTCACTGTCACACAGGTAAAAATAAAAGTGCTAAAATGAGTTACAAAATACTCTGAAAACTATTAGGAACAGTGCAGCCGAATGCTGTAAATGCTGCCTTTGTGGGAGAGAATATTAACAGCAAGCCCCTCTGGGTCATTTGGCACAGTCAGCATAAAGAAATTAAAATGTAGTTGCAGCACCCCAGGTCACCTTTATGGATTATGCTGTCCAGTGCAAAGACTCATGCTGGTATAAATGCTTGTTCAGATAATGTAGCAGTTTGGGGATGGTCATTTCTATTATTTTGTATTTGTGCTTTAATTATTATAAATGTGCAATGCAGTTTCAAATATTTGTGTGGCTGAGAACAGTGTAAAGGTTTAGCTTGCAAATTAGTGATTAAGTACTTCCAGCCAGTGCTTTACCGTAGGGTGCTTTCTAATCAGCGGTCATCACTCCGGCAGCAGTTGGCCCATGTAGCTGCAGAGGTGTCCGTTTGCTAGCTGGGAAATTTGTCAGTTCCCACCAACAGTATGACTACTGCAGGTCACTGACTTTGACTGCTCTCCTGTAGTTTGTGTCCTGTTTGTTGTTAGTTGCCCCTCCCCGAACCTGGTTCTTCCTGTTCAAAGAGACTTCTTCCTCCCCACTGTTGCCAAGTTCTCATCACTGGGGTTTTCCTTTTGATATACTGTAAAGCATCCTGCTGACTGTTGTCATGAATTAGTGTTAGTTTAATTAAACTGATTCATGAAGGTCTTGGTTGCTCGGTGACCAGTTTTGTTGTCTGTGATTGTCTACACTGTCAAAGTAACCAGATGAAAGCCCTGTGTAGTCTAAATGCAACATAAAAGCATTACTGTTAGTACCAACAGCTTCTGCGTGAGAAACAAAATACACGCAGCAGCAGCAGCAGAGGTGAAGAAGAGGTGAGCTGACAGCAAAGTTTTCTCAAGTCAACAAGGAGATAATAATAGAGACAAAGATGGAGCAGAAGAAGCAGTGAAACACAGCAGGTGGAAATGTGAAAAATCCAGAGAGGGTTAGACTGTGACCAGCGGGAGGACAGATGAAAGTCAGACAAAAAGATGGAGAGACGGGGGACAGTGCAGACAAGCGGAGTCTTAAACCCGCTGCGTTTAGGACCCATACTGTTTCCCGTCTGATCAGATTCGCTTCAACAACAAACAGCCTGCAGCAACAGAAACACAGAAACGTGCTGACTGCCGGCCTCGCTCAGCTCTCGTGGGGTATTTTATTATCTGAAGCTCAAGTGCAGTTGTGTTTTAATTTCAACGTGGCTGCAGGGAGCTCTGAGTGGATTAAGAAGAAGGTGCAGGAATGTCAGGAATTCAATAAAGAGCAGTCTGTTTCCTCTCTATTCTCCCCGAGAATTTAAAGCAGATTTAATTGATTAAATGAGAATCTGAGATTTTTGACACAATTTGTGGGGATTAAAGGTGCAGAGGGTTTGATGTGGGCTAATTTTTTTTCAGCTGTGAATATTGCATTTCTGATATACACCACTTTATTCATCTCTTTCAGAACTTGCATGCTGCATGTCTGCTGGTTCCATGACAACAAGTCTCCAGGGAAAGTCACAATTCGAAAGCAAGTCGTAGGAAATATTATGATTATCGATAAGATTAGACATCCATATAAATCTCAGAGGGAAGAGGTTTGGTCAGCCATGAATCGTGATAAAATGAATAAGTAAGGCAGGTCACAACACACCACATGCTGTATGAGCAGAGGTGCACATCCACTTGGATTTATAGTCACTTTATGATGTAAACTCTGATACATTTAACCTTCACAGCCAGCAGGCTGGTACACAGCATTCAAATGCTGCAGTTCTGAGAGTCAGGTGGTTTCCCAGTTTCTTTTTCATAAGCCTTGTCAGGAAAACTTGTAGTCTTTATTTATCGCATTAGTGTTGGGACCAGTGGAGCAATCATGCAGGATCACCATTCCAGATGTGAACTAAGTCCTATGCTATGAACCGATTTCAACAAACCCAGGGTATCTTTCGGTTATTTGGATTCACTTCCCTAACATTGGTGATGAAGATGCAGTTACACAAACTTGTTAAGGTAATGCTGGATTTCCCTGTGCTATCACATGAAAGGGGTGGTGTTGGCACCACCTAACCAATCTAAAAATGACGTTTCATGGGTCATATGATTTTCTTTTCTTGAAACCTTAAACTGGATCCTTTTAAACATTTAGGGTTACTGTCCCACAGCCCGATAAAGATGTGGAAACTGCTTTAGTTCCTCGGCAGATCAAAGTAAAATTAATGTAATTGGTTGAACAGGTATTCTTGGTGTGTCTCCTGTGTTCTAGTAACCGCAATTCCAGCAGCAGATTAGAATTAAGTATAACAATATTTGAGAAATCACTGGTTGAATATACACACATTTCACTTCATTCAGTGGTTTCAAAAATGTACAGCTCAACAAGCTGCACATATGAAACGTATGCCCCAGCAGAGAATCCATACTGCACTTAAAACATGCTGTAAATAAATGACTCAGTGCAAACATGGCGCGTCCAGCCAATTTGAAACGGAAACTCTGAACATATACTGCTCCTGACAGTTTCAGCTTTTATTCTCTCAGCTGCAGACTCGCTGCTGTCTAAGGGTTTGAGACTAACGATTAAATATAAAAACAGAATTCAAACATAGACTCAGCCTACATACAAATTTGATACAAGGTCTACAAGTACAGTGTAGGTGTCCTGTTTTAGGATTATAGGATCATTTAGTTTCCTTAATTTCTCAAAATGTGTTGCCTTATGAATGCATTTTAACAAGTTTAATATTTTGGAGAAAGACCACCTGCTTCATGTAGAAAAAGTTTGACAGACAAGCAGTGTTTATTTTCTTGTGTTTTGAACAAGTTTCCAAATCCCAAGAGTCTCCCATTTCTGACGGCACAGAAATTCTCTGGAATATTTTCATCTAGAAAAGAGAGAAAATGCTGTTTGGGGTCTGATTTTATTGCGGTTTGTGTTTTTGTTTTCATGCTGGTTTGAATCAGTTTATGCTCCCCCCTTTTACCTCGACACACAAACAGCCGGGAAACCTGAACTCGGAAACAAACGCCAGCTTTCTTCTCTTTCTGTTCTCTGACATTAGAGAAGCTCCAGTTTGACTCTCGCATCGTCAGACGAGCCGCCGCTGGATACAGGGTTTCACAGCGGCAGGGACTTGAGCGGCTGTGACATCACGCATATCGGAGACGACGGTAACACTGATGCGAATTTGGATTGTGTGTCTTACATAAGTTCTGCTGCTGTCTGTTCCTATATGGATCACCCTACTGCCTGCAGCTGGAAAAAATAACACACACACACACATTCTTGTTTTTGTCACTTGCAAGGACTCATTCCTGGAGGCTTAACCAATCCTGCTACCTGTCTAACCTACAAACCTTAAAACAGCATTTAAGATGGAAAACACTGGCTTTCATTGCATTGTGTGGACAAATGATGACTTTGAGCATAAAATATCCGAGCCTTCATCAGGTTAGTCTTTGGGTTTTTATTTACATGAGCGGACATTAATACAATAGAAATACTGTACATGGAGGACAGCAAGTCTTTGGCTTTCTTCATTGTTTGAATATATAAAGAGAATTACACATTTCTGCTTCAGTAATACTGCTGTCAGTCTCATTTTAGACCTGTTGCAGACCATGCCCTAGTGCAGCTGTAGTGTATCTACTGTTCATTAGACTAAATTATTAACTTAGATAAATAATAATAAAAAGATCTAAATATGGAGAACATAAGGTAGCTAATGTATGGCATGAAAAATATATACATTTGCATGTGAGTGGACTTTAGATCTTTCCCACTAAAACTTAATTTCATTTAATTTAATTAATTTAAACATCAGCATGTCACTTACATTGATAAATACAAGAGATCACTCATCCTATTGTTTTTCTTCTTTAAGTGGAGTCATCAGCTCTTTTCTTGAAAATTTACAGGCCAGCAGAAGGGCAGATTAAAGGATAAAAATGCACCAATTTAACACCATGTGTATTTCTAATTCAATCACATGACTGCATGATGCTTACTGAGATACAGTATGAGTGTTCAGGAGATGTACTGAGTGAAAGGTCAAACACATTTAGGAGTGCTCCAATCCAAAAACACAATGACCAGAGGCACATAAACCACAGAATAACAGACTTGCAAAATAAAAAGTAAGATTCAGGGTTTCATTTACAGGGTAAAATGCAGCCTGCTCCACAGCCTGCGTCGACATCTGGACTGATTAGAATAAGCGTGTTTTCTGTTCCACCAGACACTCATGAGACGACGGTGTCTGAAAAGATGTCTGTGCTGACAGAGCTTCAAATTTAATCAGCTGTTGTGCCGGCTGACTGCAGTTTATGCTGGCTGGAGAACCAGTCAACAATTTCAAACTTAACAGGCAAAATTATGAATTGCAATATCTTCTGTTGCATAGCTGGTATATTCATGAACAATGGCAACAAGTCGGGGTATGTAAGATGGATGAAGCTGTGTAAACTATGAGGTCTGTTTGTCATGGTCCTGGGCTGGTGGCCCAGTGTTTTTGAGTTCCCTTTTGTTTAGCTCTGTTTTGTTGTATTTTTTAGGTTGTTTCTGAGTATTTATTTTAGTTGAGATCCTCAGTTTGTTATGGTCAGCTATTATTCTGTTATTTGCATGTTTTTCTTGTTTCCCTTGGCTCTGGTCTTGTGTTCCCGATGTTGTTTCAGGTCTGCGTCTGTTTCCTTGAGACACTTCCTGTTTTATTTTGACAGTCTCATGTTCCCTGTGTTTTGTGTTTAGTTTTGCTTCCCCTGTGCCATTAGGTTTATTTGTTTCACCTGTTGTTCCCTGTTGTTTCCACTCTCCCTGATTTCCTTGTGTGTATTTAAGCCCTTAGTTTTTCTCTGTTTCTTGTTACCCTTTAGCTGTGTGTCCTCGAGTTTAGTGACCTGTTTTGTTTTTTCTCCCAGGCTTGGCTTTCTGCCGTTTGGTTAGCTTGGTGGAGATTTCAGGTTTTTGTATTTTTGTTTTTGTTTCTTTGTTCCCTCTGCAAATAAAGCAGTTTAAGATTAGTTTCCTGCGGTCTGCGTTTGGGTCCACCCCTCCCAGCACTCAGCCCCGACCGTGACACTGTTATCATGTGTGGGGCATTGAACTCCACTCATTAAACATTATCTTGTTTGCATCCTTAATCAGATCAGGATGACTGGATGGCTTTGGAAGGACTTAAAAAAGCAGTGAAGTTAACAACTCAAATTTCACCAATAAAATTCTCTCCTAGCATGTAACTGACCTGTGTGACAAACGCCCCATAAGATGGGGATTGAATTCTCATTAGCAATTAAAAAAAAATGCATAAACTCACGGGATAGTTAAAGTTCAGACTGTGATTCATCCTCCTCTACTGCACACTCTTAAACATTAGAATAACCTGCTCCTTGTTAGTTCACATTAATGAATATTTTAAGGCAGCTGATCATATTTTATAGTGATGTCTGGTTTGAAGAAACTCAAAGCAGATGATCCGATTGTTTTGTTATTCCATGAGGCATTGTGTCTCAGGATGTTCTCAGATCCTATCCAGCTTGAATTTTATAAAAAGTGAGGAGCAGACAATGATCTTCGTTCAGAGATGAAATCCTGATCACAAAGAATCAAAAAAGAAAATGAAGGAAAGCAGTGGGAAGGAAATTCTGAGAGAGGATGCGAAATTCCATCAGGATTGGAATTTGAGGGGAGGGAGGAGAGAACATCAAGGAGAAAAAGAACAAACCATGACCCTAAACTCAGCACGAAGGTACTTAAACTTCCTGTTTTTGTAAAAAACAAAACAAAACAAAAAAAACCCACTGACTTCCACACATAAACCAACAACCATATTTTTATGGTGGTGGCTGTTGTTTCCTGCCGTCTTTATTCTCATTAAACAAATACAACAAAATGACTCAGACTAATAATAACATGCAAATCACAGCAAACACGCGAGGGCAGCGGAGGGATTTGTGGGACATTCCTGCTCCGAGTCTTCGCCTTGGGAGCAATTATTATTTGCTTCTGTGAGTTGAACCTCGCTCCTCCTCACCAACATTAATTGGGACTTGCACAAATCCTCTAAGAGTCGACAACTAATTGGGAATGGCCACACTGAAGGCTGTTTTGTCTTTACACCTCCACCAAACTTGAATTTGAATAGTAGCCTCCATTAATCATGCATTTCCCCTCACTTAAACCCTACAAACACCACTGTGAGAAGGCGACAATCACAAATTGTGACATCAACTTTAAGCTGATTCATGCCAGCATAAGCTGCACAATTTTTTAGTTTTTGGTTCTGTTATTTTTAATTTTCTGCTGGACTGGACAATTTGACTGACTCCAGGTCAGTTGTAAAATGTATTTATTGGATAGGTCTTGAATGCAATGCACTAAATGACTGTATCCAACATATTAAATGCTGGCTAGCACAGAACATTTTTAAACTAAATAGTAATTGTTACTGGCCACAGTGTAGCTAAAGTTGGTACCAATTTTTTAAGAGCCTCAGTGTCATGTTTGACAACCACTGCCTGGATAAGTATATCATTTCAGTTGTCCAGTGTTTAATGTAGCTTAGGAGACCTGCAGGTATTAACCATTCTCTTTAATTGTCACTAATACAAAAAGTAAAATGTTATATTATAACTATAAAACATATGACTGACCTGACTGACTTTATAATCAAATATATTATAATGTGGATCAAATTCTTCTTCTTCAAGCTTTTCTTTAAACAATATTAACATAATTTAAATGATTGTTTAAGCTTTTATAGACAGTGAATTGCACCAGTGTCCTAATTGTAAAACACACCCTTTGGGTAGATACAGAAAATGAAGTTTAAATTTAAACTCTATTAACGGGTACTCCTCATTTTGATCTGATTGCTGTCTCTCTTTTCCCAGTGTTTGCACTTCATTTAACTTGGTATTCACTCTGTGTAGGATGTCTCTCTTTTCTTCATCTGTCCTTTCTTCTTTTCTCTTTCTACCACCCCATCCATCAGTAGATTCAGGTTCTTTGTTCTCTCTTTTCATTCTTCAATACAGTTTCTTCTCTGCTCAGTCTTATAGGCTCTCTCTCTCTCTTTCTCTGAGAGTTCAGTGTTTCTAATTAATTCCCAGTTTACAGTCATCTCTGAACACACACACACACACACACACACACATACACACACACAGCCAGACTGCTAATTGAATTTTTAAGCCTCTGCCTTTCATTAGCATTTTGCCATGTAATGCGTTGTGTGCTTGCTTGATGCATGTCTACGTGTATGTGTGTGTTTGTACGAGTGATGAGCAGGTAGGGCCGATTCATATTTTAATGTAATGCTTAGATGTGGGCTAATCGACTTTGATTGCATGTGTGTGTTTAATGATTCAGTTCAGGTTTGGATGAGAGTTTAAAATTCACAGTGAGCTTGTTCAGTGATCAAGTACCTGAGCTGTGTGTGTCCTGCGGTGCTGTTCACCATAACTGGAACCATTTTACCACTGCATCGGTATCAGGCAGCAAATATAACCAGTGCATTTTGGGACAGTACCAAACTCAAGCAGTGCCCATAAATCATTTTTGTGCATCAACTTATATTTGGCCATATCAGCTCAAATTATTCTTTGCTCACTCACATGCCAAACAGACCATAAAATGAGCAAGTTGTCCTGTTTTTCCTCTTCTTATTTCATCTTGACTCAGACTTGTCTCAGCCTCCTGCAGGGGTTTGACTGCATTCAGAATCATCTTGGTTTAGTGGGTGCTTTGGCATTCGCCCTGATGTCTTGACTATGCTGCAATATCGAGGGCAGAAAAACTTAGCCAGCAGAGATGTGCCAAACACTACAGTTCTTCTAGTGGCCACTTGAGGCTGGCTTTAAAAGTTAATCCCATAGGCTCCTACATTAAAATGCTCAGTTTACAGCTGAAATAAATGTGTTTACAGCTAGGTACAAAAAAAACATTTTGGCCTCAATGGAAACTTTGAACCTTCATAACAACAGTTCTGTTAATGAGGGGTGCTTTTTTAAATTTATTACACGGTTACATTTGAAACATGGGGTGAAGCCACTTAAATGTATGCACACACACAAAAAAAGACACAAGCAGGTATAAAAGTCCAGATTAGGAATTGTTATGTTCCTGCAGCAGATAAAAATTAGAAGATGGTGGGATTGGTAAACCTGTTACCTCCCTGTGACCCCTAGTCTCTCTCACTGCTCTAATGACTGGAAAAATGGAGAGTAAATCATAACTCAGCATTCAAACTCAAAGTGCTAGACAACAACCAGTTGATAAAGACAGCTATGGCAGTGTGGCGTGTGTTTTAGCTGCAAATTTGTTGTGAGAAACTCTTAATTTTCTCTTTGTCAGCCAACGAAAGAAACATGTCAACCGAGTGCAGCTGTCATTAAAGCCTGCTCAGTATAAATAAATCTGGCATTAATTATTATGTCTAAAATGTTAAACATTAAATCCAACCTTAAGCACCTGCTTGATTGTTTATAATAATAATAATTTTAAATGTCTACACACAGATTCTGCTTTGGATTAAGTTGCTTTATATTTTCAGATTAATTCAAAATTGGTGCAGAGTATATCTTGCCACCCATCATTTCTTTAGGTTTTGGTTGGGAAATAGGTTATATGTGCAGCATTTTATTGAAATGTGCAAACATGCATGGACAGTTCTAATGAGCCTTCAAGGTCAATATTTGGTGTGACCAAATGTATTCTTCAGTCCAGGCAGTCTTAGGCAAGCATTCTTCTAATTTCTTGAATTAGTCTTCAGGAACAGTTCTCCAGGCTTCTTGAAGGACATTCAAAGCTCGTCTTTGGATGTTGGCTGCTTTTTGTTCTGTTCTCTGTCAAAATGATCCCACACTGCTTCAATATTGTTGAGGTTCAGGCAGTCTATGGCTGATAGTGTTCTATTATGTGTAAAAGAATCCAGGAGTCCTTTTACTACATGCCGAAAAAATGTTTTTACCAATCAAGTGCTTTCCAAATGGTACTGCATGGTGGATACAAATCTGACAGTATTTTCTGCATTCATAATTCCATCAATTTTGACAAGATCCCCAACATTACTGGCTGAAATGCAGCACCAAACCATGGCAGAGCCTCCCTCGTGTTCTCTCTTTGTTTTACCATTTAAAATTGGTTCTTTGCTATATTGTCACCATGTGTCGACACAACGCTGATTTATCCCTCGAGTCCGGTGACTTTTGCGATTGAATGATTCATAGGTTAGTGTTAAGTGGCTTAACAAACAAAAAAACACCCCTCTGATGTTGTCAGGCACAAGGACTGGGCTGAAAAAGTGAAAACACAGTCAATCAAGAATGTCTGGATCCTTGGAAGCAAAATGTAAAGCAATGAGGTGTGGCTTAAGGCTTTTGCACAGTACTGTAAATCTACCCTGAGTGAACTCACCATGGCGGTGGACACTATGGCAAAATGCATTATTAGTAAATGCTGCTATTGGAGTCTTACATAGATAAGTTAAATGATGTTAGATGTTGAAAACATATAAGGTTAAAGCTATACATCATTTTTGTATAGCTCCAGTTCATACACCCTCCCAGACTAGTTATTGTTGGATGTTTGCATACATGCATTTGCATAATATTACTAAGCCAGCAAAGAGTAAACCACAGATGAATATTACTACTCTTGGACCAGTGTTTTACCACCCAACTCCCACAGTAGTGAGGCAATGAGAAGATCTATCTCCAAAATTAAAAGAAACAATGAGTTACTACATCACTGGCAATGTCTTAAACATTACTGTTATACTTTTAAAGGTAATGCAACTGCCCCAAATGATCTAAAACTGGAATAAAATACAATTTTACTAAGTTGTTGATCATTTTTTCCACATTGTTTACCTGTTGGTAGGTCATTCATGGGTCACTTTCTGACTTGTTTTTGCAGGACAGAATATTTGATTGGTCACATTTTTCTTTCACCCCCTCACACTTTCAATAAGCTGTCATATAACATATTGCATACAGTGCTGACTGCACAGACTGCTGGTGATGCACTCAAGCCTCTGAGCTGCTTTCTATTAATGCCTTCCATAAACTGTATTGATCTTAAGCCACACTCCATTTACTAAATTACATTACAGGTGAATTACTTTGGTGTTATTAAGTAAACATGAACAGTAAAATAAATGGAAAAAGCAATATTAAGCATATATATATATATATATATATATATATATATATATATATATATATATATATATATATATATATATATATATATATATATATATGAGTGTGTGTGTGTGTTGTGCTGCTATAACTTTCAAGGACAATTGAAGGTGTTGTGGCCACATTTATCCAAATGAGGGGAATTTCTCTTCTTTCCTTTAATCATCTCCTTCTATATCCTTCGTCTTCTCTAGATTATTTT
This sequence comes from Pterophyllum scalare, assembly GCA_024447675.2. Classification (NCBI taxonomy): domain Eukaryota; kingdom Metazoa; phylum Chordata; class Actinopteri; order Cichliformes; family Cichlidae; genus Pterophyllum; species Pterophyllum scalare. Next base: position 60,139 of record JAMQGT020010770.1, on the reverse strand, counting down.
CTTTGACTGTACCCATTTTTTTTCAGTTTTTAGTGGACAACGTGCAGCTGTTTCGTGGCTAATACTGGTTACAAAGTCCAGGTTTTAGACACATTTGTATATTCCTAGCATATTCCTAGCACAACAACAACAACTCTTCTTGTCTTCGATTCTATTGATTTCTTATTCTCAATGGCATGCTGGGTTTCTATGTTTTTGCATCCACAAGCAAATTCCACAAATAAATTATTTGTTCTTAAGATGCACGATAGTCGATATCAACATGAAAAATAACAAATATGAGCAACCAAAAATCAATGTGACTACACACAAGATCCTGATCGTATAACTGCACAGCTCTTAAATACCAGCTAGATAGGATTATGGTCAAACAATCTGTATTTTAATGAACTTCATTAATACAACTTTGAGTCTATTTCCAGTATTCAAATCATTTCATTTGGCACAGACAACAATTAAATGTCTCTTTTTTGTAGTTTTGTGCTACATTTGCAAAAGCTGGTCACACACAGAAAAGAAGAGGACCTAAAGAGGACCCCTGAGGGACACCATAGCGAATATCAGCATGAATGTGCTGTTTATTTATTTGCTGTATATTTTATTATTAGCCAGTTCAGATTTAAATGGCGAATAAAAAATTGTCTGGTTGCACACACACACACACACACACACACACACACATTAAATGTAACCCTGTGAGAGTTAAAAAGTTTTGAGTCTGTTTTTGAATGGAGATAGTTGTAATTGACCTCTGGTCCGAAGGCAGCTTGTTCCAAAGAACAGCACAACAGTAATTAAAAGCACTCTCAGCACACTTAGATCTAATTGTGGAAACAATTAAAAGATCTGTTCCTGATGATCTCAGAGGTCTGACTGGGCTATAAACACTGACCAGTCAGGTATGTACCGGGATCAAACCACTGAGTGCCTTCGATACTAGTACAAGGATATCATTGAACTGGGAGCCAATAAAGTGACTTCAGTACTGGGGTAATATGTTCAAACTTCTATGCCTGTGTAAGGACTGGCTCCCACATTCTGAATGAGATGAAGCCATCTTACTGATGATTTTGATAATCCTGAAAATGGAGCGTTACAGTAGTCTAACCTGCATGAAATGAATGCATGGAGCAATTTCTCAGAGTCAGTTTGAGATAAGATTTTTCAAACTTTTGATATATTTGGTATATGTGGTACAAAGCAGTTGTGGTGACCTCATTAAAATGATTATCAAAACTGAGATCACTGTCCAGAATGATGCTAAAGTTACAGACTTGTTCACTGTGTTTCAGAGAAAGGGATGCTAAATATCAATGAAGAGCTGGAGTAAACCTTGGAAAAAGTGCAACCCAAACCAGAAATGGGGGGCATTCATCTTTAAAACAAAAGTCATGCCTTTTGAGTTGGCTGCAGTGGTGAGGCACTTTGAAGGTTAATGCTCGCATTGCCCTTTGTCTACTTTAAACTACTGTTCAGCTAGTACTTAGAGAGTGTTTGCAGATTAACTGCCATCTTCCATGCAATATATGGGTTACTGAAGCAATCTGCTAGTGAACAGAGCAATCCCAAGGAGCTTTTTGAAACCAATTTCACCTAGAAACAGCCAGCAACCTTCAACAACCACAACAACCACCACCATCATCATTCATGTGCTGCAGCCATGTACTGCAGGTGACACATAAACTAAGGTTTTAGCTCACAAAGCTACAACCTCACTTCAAAGAAGCAAAACTATCTCTAGCTGAGAGAAAACAGAGTATCCAGTTATTTTAAAGATGAGAAAGAAAATGGTTTCATCTGTTTCCTGAAAATTACAGAAACTCCAGAGTGATAAACCAACTGGTTTGAGCTATGAAATCACATTTATGCATTTTAAGTTCATCGCTCTGTTTTAATAAATACAGTAGATAGCTATGGTTCAGCCCTAGAACCAAGCAGTCTCTTACCTGCTACAGTGACCTTCGCTGTCCTGCTCACAATGCTTCCCAGTCCATCTAATGTGGCGAGGCACTGATATTCTCCCTCATCGGGCCGGTGGTGCCGTGAATGCATCACATTCTGCACCAGCAGTGAGCCATTACTCAGCTGTCGTCGCCTCTCATCAACCACTGTGCTAAGCAGCACTCCATCCTTACGCCACGTGATGGTGGGGGGTCCCGCCACGGCATCTGACTGCGCCTGGCAGTCTCAGCTTCAGCACACCACCTCGTACCGTCACCGTGTCCTGAGGCTCCTGGGTGAAAGTGAAGTCCACAAAACCTCCGAGACTGGACGAGGAGGAGGAAGATGTGGAGGCATCCGAGGCTGTAGGAAAAAGCAAAGGAGATGAAGAGGAGTTAGTTGGAAGCACCAAAAGCACTGATCGAATAAACTCTTCTCCATCCAAGGCGGGGGCATTTTCAACACGTGTGCAATTCACCAGGTTATTCAGTGGGGCAATGTCATTTAAATAAATAAATAATAATAAATCAGCAACAATATGTCAGATTTCAAGATCATAAAAGACAAACCAGGCAACTGCTATAAGATCCTCAGGGGAACTGGGTGCAGCCTGTGCTGTCTCTTGATACGAATGCATCTCTGGAATCCAACAGCACATTTTTGGCCAGTTAAACTAGCCATAGCTAATCACAAAAGGAGCAACAAAGATGGATCTGATGGAGATATCCCAAACAATCCCCATCTGTATACCACAGCATAGTTCAAAGCATCTACATCTACTAGAGAAAAGAATAACAGGTCATTTGTCATTTCAAACCCTAGAACCACTCACACATACTGTGACAAAGCTAATGCAGCTGAGGTTGTTGCAGGCTTTTGTTCAGTTATTTATTTTTGTTCCTGGCATTTTTTTTTTCCAAGTTGGACTTCAAACCAATAATGCCTTGCTCTGCAGGGCTTTATTCTGTTACCTAAAGAAGATCAGGACTAGAATTCTAATACATTTTCTAATACTGTACTTCAACTGTTTTGCTTTGCGTTTCTACTCATATCTGTCATTAGTTTTGCCAGACGTGTCTCTTCACAGATGAGAACGTGGCTCAGAGTATTAACCTCCAACCTGTGGAGCCTCACTCTGCAGGATAACTCATCACTGCTATCAAAGCCACAGCAACCTGCTGTATTCTTTGTTTTGAGGTTTATAGACTTTCTTTAATCTCCTGAAAGGCTCTGACAGCGGCGAGCAGTGGCGGCATCTCCTCCCTTCTTTGATGTTGAGGCTGCTTAAACGTCTTTCATCGTGATCAGAGAGGCAGTTTGTTCAGTCAAAGCCGCCGTTCAGCATCTCCGCGTTCCTGGAAAACCTGAATGGAGGCTCAGAACGACCTGGAGTCACATCGTCGCAGCGCAGAGCTGACTTTGAAGAGCAGCAGATGTTCTTTAATTTTTTTTTGGGGGGGGGGTTGATTTTAGTGACGTTCCTTTTGAATCTTTACAGCTTCTGGTTCTCCTATAGGAACACTGATCAGAGCAAAACATTTCATATAAAAAGTAATCCAAGTTGGGCCTGCTCCGGGACTGAGGAAACAAACGAACGATCCTCAGCACAAGAGTCTTTCTCACTAAGAAGTGAGATTTCTTTTCAGCAAAGCTTCATTCTTTTCTCAAATAACAAAACTCTTGCTAAGAGTGCTCATCATAAATCATCAGGTTTCTCTACACCACACTGTAACAAAAGCCCTGAAATGACTCCTGCTGTGGATTGGCACCACATCAATAAAACTGAACCGAACAGAAAAGGCAAAAACACGAGCAGAATGTATTTGAAGCAGTATTCTTACACACGGTACTTTAGTACAAGGCTGATGGCACTAAAGCTCAGACTCAGCAAACAAAACCATTTAGTGTCAGTCTGGATTATGAAGTCACTGTAACAACAATCAAAAGGCTTCTTTTCATTTCTCAGTGCGGGGGTATCAGATTTTGACCTGTGACTGAAGGTTTAACTGCGTAATAAGTGCTTTTTCTTTAGCATTTCTATCACTTTTCTATTTATTTTCTACTGGTAACATTTCAAAACAAATTTAGTTATTCAGCTGTTTAGTTGGAGACATGTTATGACAAACTGTTACCATTGACTGCTAAAAAAGAAATACCCACCTTTCTTTTGATTAGCGTTGGGCGATATGTGAACAGTATATTCTTAGAGGCGTGTGCGGCACAACCCCCAGTTCCCCAATGGTGCTTTATTCAACTCTATTTAACACTGGTCCTACAGTCCCAGGATTTCCACTGCACTACAGTCACTATAAAAAGATGAATCTAATTAATTTAGGCTCATTAGTAATGGTGATAAAGCTGCTACAAACACCTTCCTCTTACAACAGAGAACACAGACAGCTGTCTGGGGAACAATATGTCACATCTAGACCAGGACAGGGAGGCTATGGGTCCTTACATTTTTTTAAGGCTTTCATTACCTAACAAAAGGCCTTTAAAGCATCAAACTGAGTTAAACTGAGTTTCCATGGGCCCTGCATGTTTTGAGGTGCATCACTGCAATAATTTCCAGCAAACAATGGCACCATTTGGAAACAGTGGACACCAAAATTCACACCCCAATTAAGAAGGTGTCACCAAAAAAGAAAAAAAAAAAAAAAAAGCAGGGGACAGCTCACTGGTCAGCAGGAATTAGAGTATAAGAGAGCCATTGTTAGAGGCGGTAACATTAAACCACACGTATGGGAGGAGCTGCAGCTATCCCCACAGGTATCTAGCAGGTCATCTCTACCTACGGCAAAGCCCACACATATACCTGACTGGGATCGAGGGTCCATGCAGGATCCTTCACTCCTTGCCAATCTCAGCCCAGTACCCCCCTTCCTTATTTTCTTCTTTTCTCCCTCTTTTCCTTCATGGTTTCCTTCTTATTGATTCTCCTTCAGCCTTCCTCCCCCTCTTTCTCTCTATCAGTAACTCACTATCTTGACAGCTCTATCTGTATTCACTTCCAGCGCACGCACACACACACACACACACACACACACACACTTCATGCAGTGTGTCCTTGTCCTCGTTGTCCTGCCAGTTTGATGCTATCACTCTCTGCTCGGCCTCCGTCTCTCCTCTTCTCTCTTCGCTGCCTTTCACTCACTTTATCTTCATATTTCATCTGTAACATGAAGCCGATCTTCACTCCTTTATTTCTGACCACAGACTCTCCCAGAAATATATTTTACTCACTTTAAGGATTCTGCTACAAAACACAGCATTTCCTGAGAGGTCCTTACATATATTGAGACTTTACGGAGAAAAGGAAGAGAAGGACGATCGCACACTTTCACAGAAATCCCAACACAATAAAAAACAGTGAAGATGAATAGGTTTCATATTTTACTGATTAGCTGACAGGTAGCAATTATTATAATCAGTTAATAAGTCATTTAAATGATTTCTGAAAAGGCCAATTCTCCACTTCTAGCCTGTCAAATTTGATCATTTGCAAATTTTAATGTTCATAGTCAATAAATGTCTACAATTTTTGACTGTTTGTTGGACAAAATGAGACAATTAAACCTGAGCTGAGAGTTACGGAGTATTTTTGTGTTTGTCGTTTTTAGACTTGATGACAAACTAAATGAATAATTGTTAGTTTCAGCCTGACAGTAATTTAGTATCTGATTTTATTTCCTTCTTACCCTCAAAGACTCAAAAACATCTAGAAGGAAAAAGAGCAGAGAGGGAAAATGAATTCAGATAATTCAATGAGTTTTTCTGACACACCTGACAGCAGCACCCCCCCCCCAATGCGGATCTCTTTGTGGCCGATAAAACTTCATCATTTATTAATTTATTCTCTCCACTGAGGAGGTTGTGTGTCTGGCAGTGTGTGTGTGTGTGTGCGTGTGTCTTTCTGGGTGTAAACATGACAGCAAAGTTTTGAATGAACTGTTAAAACTTTGCAGGGGTGCAGAGTGGGGTCATTTTTTTTCCCAAGTTGACCCCAAACTGTGTTTTATCTTTAAAGGCCGTGTCAGCAGACGGAGAACGAGCTGCCGAGTTAGACAGAAATCTACTGCAGTATGATATCATATAATAATACCAAGTTAATTACAGATACCTGTTCTCCACCAGCTGCTCCTACATGGAGTTTGTGTAATCAGAGTAAACATCTGTCCTGCTGCCCTGATCCCATTTTTCCTGCACTACAAACTTGTTAAAGCAGGTTTAAGAACAAAGAAACTAAACACACTTATACAAACACAAAACTGTTCCCTCCAAAGGAAATACTGTGGGGGGGGGGGCTGCCGTGGTGGAGGTTTGCACCCTCAGAGTGCTTTCTGCTGTCGTTTCTTTATGCATCTCTTCATATTTATTTTGCATCTCAGAGTCATCATGATGATTTATTTTAATCTCTTGTGAATTTGAGCTCCTCTCTGGTCTTAAACGGCCCTTTTTAGTTTGCAGTTTCACCTCTTTGAGCTCATTTTTCATCTTTTTCTTCTCATTTGTGACCTTTCGTGCTGTTGTTCTGGTCATTTTGTCTGCCTGTGGCTCTCCTCTTGGTTATTTTGGCTCTTGTGTTCAGGTCCTTCTTGTTGTGGATTGTTTTGTAACTCATTTTTGGATATTTTTGTCTTTTATGGTCATTAGTGTCTCATCTGTGGTGGTTGTTGCTGTCCTTCTGTTTAATTTTCTTTCTTTAGCTTTAACTCTTTGATTTCTGTCCTGTTGTGAATGTGCACCTCTTTGTGGTCATTTTGCAGATGTTTTGGTCTTTCTACGTTATTTTCTGTCATTTGTGTCTTTTTTATGTCTTTGTGATTGATTTGTATTGACTTAGTTTCCCTTTTTGTGGACTTCTTGCTTCTGTTTGTGGTCCCATTGTTTCTGCTTGGTGTAATTTCACATTTCTTCTCTCCGTGAAAATTGATGAGAGTCACTCTGCAGTAACCGGGGGCTCAGGCTCAGAGGGCTCCGAGCTTCCTTTATCCCTGCATGAATATATTCCATAAAGGAAGGCAGGGTGAAGTGATGATTCAACAGCTGAGATGTTGTTTGTTTAGTTTAATCCTGATAAAAGCTACTGAGCAACATAAAGTATAGAACATAAATAAATGATGCAGGTTTTGGTTACTCATTCAATTTCAGATGTTCAGAACCTCCTCCTGCATGTCTGCAGTAACCCCAACACCTCTCACCTTTACGCCATTTAAATGCTTTTGATGAACAAGGTCAGTGATCCAAACAACACAGAAGCACAGTGAACCTGATCCACAGCATTCCCCTTGGATTACAGGAGCCTAAAATGTGTTGACCTGAGTGAGAGGGCACACGAATGCTGGCAGCAGCATGAGGCTCCGCTAATTAACCACAGTGGAAAAAATATCCAATAGTGAACAGAACCTTTCAAAGCGGGAACCAATTCAGACCTGATCCACATCAAACTTTGTTACCAGGAAGAGAAAGGAAACACTCCGCCATCCAGTTCCATCACGGAGGTAAGGAGGTGGAAGGATATAGAGCCATCCGGGAGTTTTAATGATAAGGTGAGAGTCGGTGACAGCACGGTGGACAACGGCCAAGTCCATCTGAGCGCACACACATTCTCACAGCGGCTGACACCGTGGGTTAGTGTCTGGGAAAAAAAGACTGCATTACGACTCTGGATCGCGTCCAGGAGCTGTGCGCGTGTTTGAAGCCTCTGCCAGCTGCTGCCTGCCAGCAGAGGATCAGCTTGACTGAAAGAAGGCAGCAGGAAGGAAGGAAAACGATGGAGAACCGTCTCTGTCACCGACAAACCGGGAAACCGACAGACAGCAGCAGCACGTCGGGAAAGCAACCAGAGACGTGCTGTTAAATCAAAACAGGTTTCACTCTGAAAACAACAAAGAATGACAGAACTAAAAAAATAAAGGAACTCAGTCACCTGCAGAGAATTTAAAAGTCATGTCTGCATAATTTTTTATATTTTGACAGGATCAGTATCTTTTAACTCAAATCTTTCAGTTAATGGCTTAGTCTTATGCAAACAATGTCCTTAATTAACATAAAGTAGTTAATTTAGCTTAGTTATTAGCAGGCTTTTAAGTTTGCTACATATACAGAATTATCTGTACTTACTGCCCACACACCGAGGAGAAAAACTCTTTCATTTAAAATGTTATTTTTATGATTTTTACATACAGCAGTGGTTCAGAGAGCACTGCAACTTTTGTTTGGCCATTATTTCAGTTCGTTATGTTTAAATTTAGATTTTCAGAGTCTGGGAGCAGTGTGACTATAATACAGGTGTGACACTCCCTCAGTGATTAATGACGCCGGGTCAGTGTTTTTAAGAAACCAGCTTTTTATGTCTGTGCGTTGTGTGTGTCTGTTAACACATGCTGTATATGTACACAAGAACTTCCTACAAGAATGCCTGAGCTTATTTAGCATATATTTGCCAATTTAAGATTTTATCATTTGTCTTAAGGTCTTCTTTAGACTGCACGATCTGGACAAAAGGAGCTTTAAATTCAGGTTTTCACTCAGTCTACCTTTACAAATATTTGTGAGAGAACAGATCGTTCCAGAGAGCTCAGTGAAATTGAGCATGGTAATATAAAAGGATGCCACAGTTACAACAAGTCAATTCATGCGCTTTCTTCCCTGCTAGATATTCCATGATCAAGTGAAAGTGGTGTTACTGCAGAGTGGAAGTGTTCAGCAACCACAGCAACTCAGCCACAGAGTGATGGAGCACATAAGGCTACAGAGCAGGGTCACCGAGGGTCACAGACGCTCTGCTGACCCAACTGCAGAGCTCCAAACCTCCTCTGGCATTAACATCAGCACAAAAACTGCACCAGGAGCTTCACAGCTAAGCAGCTCCTGCACGTGCAGGTGACGCAGTACTTTTGTTCACATCTATAAAGACGACGTAACTTATCCTTGAGAACCCCACAACAAACAATCATTTAGAGAGGAGCTTCAGCAGCTACAGCAGATCAAATCTGATATGTTGGTTTTACTAAAAAAAAAAAAAAAAAGCTAACTCATTGCCTCAAAAACGTCCTTAAAAATAAATAAAAATAAGAGTTCCCATGAACAGAACATCAGCAGTCCTACGCATGGTAATGCTAAGATTTTGCACTTGCTGCTGCAGAAGTGATCTTATAAAAATAAAGCAGAATTACTCAATAAAAAATATGCACAACAAAACTTCTCAGCATGCAGGAAAAAAGTCACTCAATATGAGCAAGTTAGCTAATTCAGCTGAAGCACAGATCAGGAATGGCTGCAACTTGTTAGCATAAGAAGTTAGTCGAACTCACTGCCTTAAAGTGACGATAATGTTTTTTAAGTAAATCCAATTTATGAACTTTTACAGTGATTTTCTTGTTTGATTTTTCCGTCACTCAAAGCCACATCATCGCACGACTATCGCTTATCAAACCAACACCGCGGTGGTTGAAATTAAATACAGTCCTTATTGATATGCTTGCCCTGAGTAAAAGCACCACTAACCTTGAAGTTAGTGGAATTAGTAAAAAAAAAAAATTTCAGTACTTAAAATATTGACTTGAACTCTGAGCGTTTGGGTTTGCAGTGCTAGAACAGCCAAACACTGTCAGGACTTCACCGAATCCTACAACAATTCATTATTTGTGTTTAAAGCTGATAAAAAATATTGAATACATATCTGTAGAATAAAGAAAAAAACCCTCCTGTGGAATTAATAAAGGGAAACGAGAGGGAAGCAGAATAATGTGAGAAAGAAGAAGCTGGAGGTGTGCAGTATTTCCTGCAGTAAATGTTTGTGGTAGCTGCGAGCTGGAAGTTTGAAAAGCTGAAGAAGCTCAAAGAATGAAGTCCAGGAAAAGAAGAAGTGCTAAGTTAGCGGGAAGCTGTGAAAGTGAAGCAGAAAGGAACAGTTTAATGGAGTTAAATGGAGCTCTGACCCCTGAACACCCATTCAAACTTCACGCTGTCACTCAGGACGCATCGTCACACAAGCTGACTCGTCTGAACTGAAACCTGACAGCAGCAGCAGGCGGCCTCTTTCCTCGTGTCTGCTCGACACCCAGAGCTGCACCACGCACCGCCTCCTGCCCGATCAGCAATTTACTCTTTTTTTTCTTACTGACTTTGACTGGGGTGCTTTTTTTCTGCGTCTGTGCACATTAGAGATGATAATCAAGATTAATATAAGTATAAATGCTAAGCAGACGCACACTGTTGTCCACCAGCTGGACAGGAATTTCTGCACAATGTTGCTTCAGTTCATTGAGGTGTGGACATTTATTTATGCACAGCTTTCTTGAGGGTGTGCCACAGTTTAATACTAAACTCCTGTACAGTGCTTCTCCTCTCACACATACTCGTACAACCGCTTTGTCTGCAGCAGCTGACCTCTCCATGACCGCTCCACATTTTTCCCATAGTTTTCTCTTTGCTTTTAAAAGCCACTGCTCTGCTGCCAACGCACTTATCCATCACTGTGATTGGTCAGATGCCGGCAGCGCCACCCCTTTCGTGCGAACGAGTTGATAATCAGCTTCGTGTGACCGCCTTATCTGAGGTTTGTGGATCCAGATACCAAAGATAACCTGGGCAGGTTAATATAGGCTCAGGTAGACAACTCTGCCAATTATACTGTATATATATCTGCTATATATGTGTGTGTCTGTCTATCACAATCCTTCTTTGTTGGTCTTTGTTGCTGCTGATGTGCACGTACATGATCCTCCCCCAACACTACAAATCCAAAGTTAACCCTTCCAAATGAACACTGATAATCCATAAAACAGCTGTTCACATATTTTATCCTGGGTCCAAAGTTCCATTCCTGGGGTGGGATCATACAAACATGGCTTAAGAATATACGAGTCAAAAATCCGAATATTCCTAAAAAAATCGATACAGTTTGGAGTAATCCAGCTTTTAGGCAGAACTGATCGTGTTGCCATGCAACACCTCTCCCATGCACCCACGGTCGAGCTGAAAGCTTTTTTATTTCCACTCGTTGATTCTAAGTTTAATGATTTAGGCCAGTAATGTGTGCTGAGTTTTACTACTCCACAGCACGGATTGTGAAGGTCAGACATAAGCGCTACATTATTGGTATTTTTTTTCCTGTGTCATAATGAGTCATTTTAGACTCGCACTCGGAGTCTGAATAACGTTCACATTCATGCAGACTCACTTCGTCCGCTGAAGTGGGTGAGTAACCCAAACCTCTCCGGTTTCACACGCTAAAAGACATTTAACTGAACCTCGCTGCGACTCTCATGGCAGAAGTGGAAAAACATCAGGGACGGAATAATCTATGGATAGCAAAAAATAAAATGAATTAGGAGCAAAGTTTGTGCTGTGAGCAAACATACATGTATCACCGATACAAAGGCTCCGGGCTCCATCGTGATCCTAACCTTAACCCAACCCTGTCTACACATCAGGGAGACGTGCAGCTCTTCTGGGGGGGGGGGGGGGGCTGATTTAGCTGTTGGACTGGTGTTCCAGTCATACAGGTTAATATAATCTGACAATTATCACATTAGTTAATCTTCAGAGTCTGCGTTCTGTCACACTGCAGCCTCTGGATGCTGATCATAGACTCCGGACTACCGAAGCAGGATTTTGGATTATCCAGGTAACTTCGGGGTTGACCCTGGAACGCCCCTTTTAGACTGATTAGATGTTGCCATTGCCGCCCCTCTCATGTGAATGCGCAGGGGACACCCTGGGTTAACCTAACATGCTGATAATCAGCTTTGTGTGGCCGTTTATCCTGATCACCAACGTCAGTTTAAGAGACTCCAGATAATGGAAAGATACCCTCGGTCGGCCCAAGCACCTCAGCTTTATTCGTAGTTGTTGCTGACATGACATTAGCAAACTGACCAAGGAAAAAGTCCCACTGCAGTCACACAGGATAGGACAGGTGGACGAATCACAGTAAACGGACAGCACAGCAGACAGGAAGTGGAAAACAGGGAGACCACAACATGTGAACTTGACATGACCGGGAAACAAACACGGAGAATAAGGCACACAGAAGAGCGCAGTAGTCAAATAAGAGTAAACAATGACTAAGAACATAATTCACATAACTAACTATGGAGGCCTGAAAAGGCCAATCCACGGGAACACTACAAAAAGGCTCCTACAGAAACAAACAGAGATCAATAATAACAGGATTCAAGAGATCAAAACAGAAAACACTGGGTCAATGACCCAGGACCGTGACAGATATTAAATATCAACTCAATAAAAACTACAGGATAGCAACAGCTGCACCCTAGCTTCTTTTACGTCATCACTTCCACCACAAAAATAACTATTACTATGACTATAAAGAAATATTGGCTCCACCCAGAGCCCCGCGACTGTCTCTCCTCTCCTTGGGGACAAAAAGTAGGAGTCCTCACAACAACACCCCATAAACACTACAGCATTTACCCCCCCAAAAAATTAGTAATGCATTTAAGCACACACACACACATATAATTTGTTAAGGTCCCATCTGCAGTGCGCTCTGACACCAGCTGGACAACAGTGTGCGTCTGCTTAGCATTAAGCCTTTATTAACAAGCCTCACCTGCCGTCCACCCTCTGTGTCTCACTGAGCTAAAACTCCCATGATCCCTCTCACTGTCTCCCAGCTGAGCTCACCACATGCACCCACCAGTCCACAGTGAAGGAGCAGCAGGAGAAAAGCACTCCAATTACACGTCTGATCTGTTAACAACATGAAAAACACAAAAACAAGAGCTGCAATAAAGAAGCTACAGTAACAACAATAACAGTCAGAACAGCTGTAACGCTTCATTTCACTGTAAAAACTGGTTGCAAATCTGTGAAGTTCTGTCCGGACTCTGAATGTAACGAGTTAATGTTCCTGTTTAATGGGAATTTCTGTTCATGCAGACAGCAAAAGATCTTTGTTGATTTCTCAGAGTTAATTATCATACTATCACAAACAGTTGGGTGTAATTGCCAACCTGGCCCCGTTCAATCACAGAGTAAGAGCACACAGATTCCATCTTATTGCCATTTTATCACAATCTTGATGCACCACAGACGCTTTGAAGGCAGCAACTGACTGAGTGCTCACAGACCTGATCCCCGTCTTTGAAGCAACCATGTCAAAGGCAACAACACTGCAGGTTCAATGCACACAGACACAATTATTTTGGTTGTGCCGCGGTCTCCAACCACTGTTTTATCCAGTGTGACGGTATGTCACATATCTCCTGCGCCAGACGTGGATGTTCATATTAAAGATAAGTTTTAAATAAGGAGCTCAGAGTTTGCACAAGTAATCCCTGTGAGCCAAAGAGCTTCAGTCTATTCTAAATACTCAGCTTCTGACTTTTTTTTTCTACTTTTGGCTTCTTATGACATCATGGAGAGCATATAGTCCCAGTATGGTCTCAGGAACTCAGCTAGAGCACAGAAGCCCAACCCAGCTGTGGTTTCAGCTAAAGAAGTAGCCAATCAGAAGAAAGCTGGCCTGAAGGGGGAGGAGCTAAAATAGCTCCTTTCAGACAGAGGATAACCTGAGGGCACCAAGGCTCAGTATACCAGGATTATTTTGAACTGTGAATACGCAAACTACTCTAGTAAAGACCAATAATAATAATAATAATAATAATAATAATACAGAGCTAAAAATGAGCAATAGCTTTTAATGCAATAAGCCTCCTGCTAAATGTGGCTTGAGTGGGCTGCCACATTTTTGATGAGGTCAATAGTGAAACACTCACAGGTGATATCAGTGATGCCATTCTTTACTGGGACGTCTTTCACAAGCTCCACAGACAGTCTACAGAAAATGCCATTAAAATATTTCATAAAAGGACAATTAGGGACAGGTAGTACCATTAAACTAGATGCAGCCGCTAACAGAACTGGCAAAAATATCATGAGATGATTCAAAAAAGAAAACTTGCAATCTTCACTGATTTATAAGAGTTAATTTATCAAAATCAATTTCCCTGTGTGCAAAGTTAATTTTATAATTTTTATGGGTTTTTTTTTCATGTTTTATTTCAGGTCCAGTTTACACGTTGAGAATAAAAGAAAAATAGGAGCTTTAATATTTTTTCCAAAGTGTTTAAACATCTGCTGCCGTTAATTTAATTTACACTCTAAAAAGAAACAGGCTGCGATTGATTGTGCTGACAGAAAGACACACTCAGAGTAATTAGCAGCAAACACAACAGCCTGAAATGGGACTCGGCTAATTAAGACCAATTGGTGTTAATATCAGAGTGAGTGTGTGTGAGTGTGTGTGTGTGTAAGTGAATACAGATGGAGCTGTGTGGTATGAAATAAAGACAAAAATGAAACAAATTGTAAAAAATAGGGCTGCTTATTGAAACTGCTTCGATTTAGCTGCTCTGAAAGCAAAACCTTCAAGCAATATAAATACAATACAAACAGATGTTATAAGCCACACAGCAACGATTACAGCGATACGATTAGGCAGAGACATGCACCTGACAAAGATAGATAGATAGATAGATAGATAGATAAAAATAAACAGAAACTTGGATAATTATTTTAAGTAGAAAACCTGCAAGTCTTTGGAAAATATGGAAATTGTAAAGGAGAAGGGAAGAAATGTCTGATGTTTAACTTTTTTCATCAGTTGTACAGCCTTGTCTTTGATAAAGACGTCATCCACGACCTGTCACACTACACTGATGGAAGAAAGGAAAATATAAAAGCACACAATCAAAGAAAAATTGGGTGTTTTTTTTAATTAGTATTAGTATTCCTTTAAATAATAAAAAACTTCAGTTTTTCACTATTTACTACAGAGCTTTCTGTTATTGTTATATTTCAGTTTTTAATGAATTCCATTGAATTCAGTTTTATTTATATACTGTAGTGCCAACTCACATCAAAGCACTTTATACCATAAAGTAATGACCCTACATTAACAGGGAGAAAGCACCAACAGCCTGCCTATCCACTATGAGCAAGCACTTGGTGACATTTTACTTTTAGAAGCTCTGAGCACCACAGGTTTTTACATAACCCCAAATTCTGACTTATGGATATCAGAAAATAGTTTTCTCATTGGTGGAGCAAGCGTCCACAAAGCCTGCAGTCTGAGAGCGAGGTGCTCTTTCACCATGAGGTCCTTCAGATGTGATCATTCAGGACTTTGTGCTGTACTACAGGAAAAATGAGCTGCCAGGTCCTTTTCTGTAATTCCACCCATTTATTTGTTAAGGTGTAAGTCCAGAGAGTATCATAGGTTTATAATGGACAGACAGTCACGTGTGGTGTTGTGTGTTGTATGTATCCCAAACATGAGTGTGAGTTTGCTTGCTTGGGAGATCCTAGATGGCTAGCTATTATGGTGACACTATTATTATGTCTCAGGAGCATCTGATGAACTGTTGGCAGTGCTGCATCATATATAAAGTGGTCACCCTGAAGTGTTCATCGCTAACTCATCCAGGTACCACACACACCAATCAAACTTCTGAACTCTGAGTCAGAACCTGAACTCTACAACAACAACATAAATGTGAAAAATCAAAATAAAGGCAGTTTTATCTTTCTGAAATAACTGAAAAAATATTGATGTAAAAATTTTAAAGCTAGTCTTCCTTTGATCAGGTTGATGGTCTGAACTGAAGAGCAGAACAATTTATACTGCAGACAAAGATATTATTGTCAGAACAGATTGAGAAGAAAGAAGAAAATTGTATCTGCTGAGAAAATGACAGAATAATGTGAACAAATACTGAAAAAAGAAAACTAAATAAAAGGACACACACCCACACCCACACCCACACACACACACACACACACACACACACATGAATATGATCATGTTTGTCTCATGGGAGGGAGTGTCACCGCCATCTGTGGATGCGTTTTGACAAGGACCAAATGTGTGTGTGTGTGTGTGTGTGGGTGGGTGTGGGTGGGTGTGTGGGTGTGTGTGTGGGTGTGCGTGTGGGTTTTGCAGGTTAAAACCCCAATAAGTGTTCGGTCTGCACATCGTTAACGGAGACCTTTACTGCTGTCAGACACAATTACCAACTGGTCAACAGGAGCCCAATTATACACACACACACACACACACACACACACACTCACACTCTCAATCCCTGAATGACAATAAGAAGGTAGCTTAGAATCAAAGAGGCAAGAAGGGAGTAGCTGTCATAACACACAAACACACTCACACTCACACACACACACACACACACACACACACAGAGTGCAGCGACACCTCCGGTCCACTTTGTGTCCGCTCCCACTGAACTGTCTACACTTGATTAACTGTCACTTTAACAATCAGTTTAATCATCATCAGATTAACTATTAATGACTTGATGAAATCGCTATGGCGATGTTGTGAAAATGGGGTCATCACTTTCAGTGGGAGATGAAATAATAATTCATGGTTGTTCCCAAGCACGGTTTTGATTGGAGTTAAAAGGTCAAAATATTGATTAGACTTAAAATGAAGGTGGAAATGAGGTTAAATAAGGTTGCAGTCATCTACTGTAGTTTGAACTAAAGTTTTGCCAACGAATGCAGTCAAAGCTAATCAGCAAAAACAAAGAACCTGCAGTTCTTCTAATGTCCACTTGAGGCTCTCTCCAAAACTGAGTCCGTTCCCATAGACTCCCATGTTAAAATGCAGAAATAACCATGCTAATATCCTGCTACAAAAATGGTTTTGGCCTCTATGGATACTTTGTCCTTTGATAATAACGGTACCATGGATGGCTTTGTTTTTAATTCATCAATTAAAAATGCATTCATGCTCAAAGCTGCGCCTTTTTAGGCTTATTACTTTGAGTGACAGGTGGATGGTTACTAGCCTGGTGGCTATCTGCTAAAGTGTGTTTTTCTGGATTTTTGGGTGATATTCCCTCTGTCCCCATTAAAATAAATTCAGAATTATAGACTGTTCATTTCTTTGTCAGCGCACAAACTTACAAAGTCAGCAGGGGATCAAATAATCACTTCTTTCCACTATAAGTAGCAAACTTCTACGTCTGCCAAAGTTAAAGTTATCCAGCTGGCACCAGACTAGCTCATCTGAAATTAATGATTTTGCAAATTTGTTGAACCTTATTAACATGTAAAGCCTGACCCAAACAAGCAGTGCATAAATCAGTTTTAATAGGTCAAATCCAGTAAATTAGTTTGATGACACGAATGCACCGAAACCTGTTGAAGTTAGAAACTATCCCCATAAAAGGCTGATAATCACTCATAATCAATACAAGCTGATCAATTAGCTGAGGTGTTGCATGATCACAGACAGAGAAAGAGTACTCAGACACTGATCTGGTGCGCTCACAGCGGGACAGCATCAGGGATGAAATCTGCAGTGTGAAGCAAAAACGGTGTCAGAGCAGTTTTAATGGTCTTTGATCACAGATTCACTTTGTGAGTCGAGAACTAAAATGCAGGAGCCGAAAGCTGCAGGATGAAACGAACGATCGGGATGAAAAGAAACACCAGAGAGAGGGAAGTGTGAAGATGTCCTGGGTTTTTATTGGAAAACCATTAATTCATTTTTCTTCCTTCTCAGTCTTTTTTTCCCCTTTAATCTTCTCTCCCTTTTCCCTTATCTTTATTTAAATAAGTATATTTTTTGCTCCTAAAATGTCAAATAATAATTATATTTATATAAATTGTTAATATCTGCCATTTGTCAGGAAATCATAAAAACTAATGTTCAGTTTGTAAATGATTCTGATTTCATCAAATCAAACTGCTGGTGTGAGTCCTTGAAACTAATTCTACCACAGCTTCCTGAAACAGATTCGTCCCTGTGCAAACTGGACAGGAAGAAACTGAAATTGGTTCCATGTTGAGAAAATGTCTCTCAGCTGGAAACCATTTTCAAAGGTGGAAGGTCAGCGGTGTGTAGCTCAGTCAGATGGTCCACCAATCTGCCTCCAAATGAATGCTGCCACAAACCTCTAAAGTAGTGGAAAAGGTCAGTGCTGCATGATCACAAGGCTCAGTGCTAGAATTTACTACAGTGGAACAACTGAGCTCCAACTCCTACACCTACAACACCCATCATTCTCATATTGAAAAGATATAGCTACATTTTACTGAGTGTTTATATATTAAACAGGTAACAATAAAAACAAGATCCTTTGGTAAATTGTGTAATCTTAATTTAATATAAGATTCATATTTATTTTAAGGCCATCAGTTCATATTTGGGCTGGGGTAATTACCTGGCCTAAAGCTAAAATGGGAAAAGGTCACTGAGAATTCAAAGGCATGATTTTCAAAGCACTTGGTGACAGAGGGAAGGAAAAACTCCCTTTTAACAGGAAGAAACCCTCCAGCAGAACCAGGCTCAGGGAGGGGCAGTCATCTGCTGAGACTGGCTGGGGCTGAGGGGAGAGAGACAGAGATTAATAATAATGATTAAATACAGAGTGGAGTATAAACAGAGTAACAGAATGAAAAACATACAAATACAAACTAGAATCACCTGATGGCTAGAAGTACAAGAATTAAGGCAAGAAAAAGTGTAGCCTTTAGATAACAAGTCAAAAGAAACAAGAAAGAGAACAGTGAAAAGAACAAACAGAAGTACAGTTTACGGGGATTAGAGAGCCCAGATTTAGAAACAAAATTACAGCAAATGGGACACACATTAAACAAGAATTACCACAAGAACTTGAGTCAGGCTAAATAGAAAGCAAACAATTCAAACTGTAAAAGAACTAGATCAATGTCAAGGTCTACAGCAGGACTAACCTAGATTTAAAACCCTTAATGTGCAACTATAAAGCCTGGGGCTAAAGCAAAGGTGCAGGATGCAACTAAAAAGACCAGAGGACCTTTAGAAGTCTTAGAGAAAATGCTTCCAGATCCAACAAAAACAGCAACAGCTGGGGGAACATACAACAACTAGTGTTAGAATAGCTACAATGGCATCATCACCTAAGGCAACTAATGGTAGTGAGCGGTCTTGAAGTATAACATTGACAAGGGTTCAGGTAAGAACAGATAAAAAGCCCAGACTATGAGAGCCAGAGGGCAGAGAACTAGAAACATTACAAAAAGGCTTAGAAATAAAAACAAATACAAGGACAGGACAAGTGTAAAATTCAGAGTGCAAACCAAAGTATATGAAGCTAAAGGGAACAATCACAAGACCAGCAAAAAAGTACAACCTCTCCTAGGACTGGAGGTCTGACAATTAGAAACAGTGAGCCTGGAGACGGGATCAGTACAAAGCCTTAAATCGCAGAATTTCAAGAGTGGAAAAAACTAAAAGACCAACAGCTAAAATAAACTTGCCACTTGATACACTGTTAAGTCTGGAGGCCACAAATCAGATTGGTACTTTATTCATATGGTATAAAATGAGAAATCTGTTTCAGGACACATCAAAGTTCATTTAAATTAAACTGTATTTATGACACATTCTCAACAATACTCATCTCAAGATACTATAATTAAAGGTAAAGGCCACACAATCTAATTTTAGGTCCATGCTAGGAGGGAAAGTTAAGGGGGGGGTAAGGCTTTCACTCCTTGCTGATGTTTTCACTTTGGTAGTCCAGCTACTTGGTTAGGATTAGGAAAATGTCATAATTTAACCAGAGCACGTTTTAACTTCAACTATTCACATGGCTGCAGTAAGCCAATCCGAAGCTACATTTTTAGGTTAAGAGTTGTTAAAGTTGTTAAAGTGGCAAAGACCTATGGCTGAACAGGAGCCGTGGCACTTCTGCAGTCTGATGGGTAAGGCTCGACACATAACCTCTTCCACCTCCGGCTACGTTTCTTTGTTTGTTTGTCTTTAAGCCATCTTCTTTCTCCACGTTTCATATTTATGTTTACAATAACTGTTAGATCAAAGAAAAAACCACCATAGTAGAACAAATTATGGATAAAGAAGTGTCAACGCTAGCTATAAAACCTACAGTTAGAATTAAAAAACCTTGAGAACAGTGGTTAGGGCCAGGAGGTAGAATAACTAAAAAGGCTAGTAACTGGAGGGCTACAGCTGGAATAACTACAAGGCCTGAAGTCAGAATAAAAAATGCTTGTGACAGAAGAATGAGACCCTTAAAGGCAAGAAGGACTCTGGACTTTCTGGCTTGTTATACTTCCAATTCCTGGCATCATTTCTGCCTCTTATCCTTATCAAGCCTTCCCTCCCTCCCTTTCCTTTCCAGCCTTCCTTTCTTCCTTCCTCCCTCTCTTTTATTCTTTGCTTCACTGCCTAATATTTTCATCCCTTCCATCATTCTCCTCATCCAGTGTGCAGCTCTAACCCTGATTACCTCGCTGCGTCGGCCTTCAGCGTCACAAGGCCAGCTTGGATCAATGATATCGATCACATTTCTGAGTCCCCTTCTAACTGGTGCTGTGCGTGTGTGTTTGCGATTGTATGCATGCATGAATTTACGTGTGTGTTTGTGCCCTAAGTGTTTGTTTGCATATCGATTTCATGCTGTTCACTGTTTGCATGCATTGACCCGTTTGGATTTAATGAGTATAAATGTAAAATGTTGAGATTTGACCTCATTTCCACACACACACACACACACACACACACACACACACACACACACACACACACACACACACACACACACACACACACACACACACACACACACACACACACACACAAAATAAAATGGAAATGAGTGCTTGTTGCCTGGCCTTCTTGCATAAATGATTTATGTAAATTCATCTTTCTCTGGTGGTAAAAGACAGTTTACGAGGACAACTGTCATCACGGTCCATGCAACCGTGGAAGTGGAGTGACACTCACACCTCAGTGAGTGTTTGCACACTCAAAATAAAAGCCCATGAAGCACTCCACCCTCAGCATATTAACACAGGCTGTCAATCATCATGGCATCCAAGGTTCCTGCAGCGTGGATAATGTCAGATGACATGCTTTGGGTTGACATGAAATCCTCTAATTTCCTGCTACATACATTTCTATCCTGTGAATTTACTTTGACAAATATGTTTGGGAACAAATGTAATTGCGAGCTAGATGAAGCCATATGTCAACATTTCTTCCAATCTGGAAAATGTCTCTTTTTTAAATTTTGTTCCACACAAAAGCAGTCAGGCCAGCGGGTTGGATAAACTCCGACAGAGTCTGTGCTTATTGTCCAGGGAGTGTTAACTATGCTTCAGAAAGATGGTGGATTTGGCTTAATATTAAAAAGTCAACCTGCCCCATATCCTGAAGTGATAAAATACAACATTTTTGTTGTTAAGGTGTTCACTGTCTATGTATTCTTGCATTGCTGTTAGTAAGTTTTTATCATCATATCTGCTAGAAAACATTTTCTGAAGTGTGTGTAGGTGACATTATGGATTTCTGCAAAAGTGTACATGGCCTCAGTGGAGGCTTTTATTTTGAAGGGTCTTCGTAACAAACCCAAATTTTTCTATATTTCACAAAGTGTGTTTTGTGAGGGACACATGCTAAACAGAGTGCTTCTTTAATATAGTGCTTTTCTACTTCTACCTGAGCACTCACAGCACTTTATACAACATTCATTCTCATTCACACACACTTTTTTCTATGCTAAGTGCTTCCTGGGGTTCAGTGTCTCACCAAGGAGCAGCCAGGAATCGAATCACCAACCTTCCAATTAGCAAGCAACCTGCTCCACCTCCTGAGCCACAGCTACCACCACAAAGAACTTCAAAATACTGCCCTAGGACGAATGAGTGAGGCCCGATCGAGCTACAGCCCCAAACTCCAAGTGTCATCGATATTTTATTCATGAAGCTGCTTGATAGAACAGGTCATATTAACAGAAAAAGTCACATATCTTTCAGACTTTTATGAATTTTGACCATAGTTAAATTCCTTTCTTTCAGTATTAGGGAAGCCACAGCGCCGTGAACCACTTCACGACATGCTGATTTCAGGCATGAGAATCTGTAGCAGCAGCCTCTCGATGACATCACCTTCAACCACCACAAGAAGCTGTTTCTTGTGCACACATGAAAGTTTCTGCTGTGGTTTAACGCCACTTCCAACGTGCAGTTGCTGTTCGGTACCTGGCACTATTGAGGGAGTCATAAATCCTTAACAGACCTTAGCAGTACACAAGTGTTTCATGGGAAAAAAATCAAAAGAATTGTTTTGATCCAGCCTGAACACATAATCAGCCCAGATTTGTGAAAGCTGAAGTAAAATGTGGATTTTCTCCATTTAGCTCAATGCGCTCCTGTTCCTCTGCTGCAGTCTTGGCAGAATTTACAGTCCAGGAAATGCTTGTGTTAACAGGAAGTTTGGTGCATTACTGTCAGTTTGCTTTACATGAGAATATATGCAGTGAGGACCTTGATTGTAGCTAGCAAGCTATAGTGTTTACTGTGTGTGTGACAGCACAGTTTACCTTAAATATACAACTTGTGATAACATAATATACTCCTGTACACAGAGCTAATAGACTGAAAAGGGTCGAACTTGAAAGATATTGTGACATATTGTGTTGCTTGCTGGGTAAATGAGTGCGTGCATGTTTGCCCCCCTGCTGATGTGTGTGTTTCTGTTGCTGTATGTTTAATGATGTGAAGTCTGAGCTCAGCAGAAACACCAGCCGCAGAAAGAAACGCTGCAGATTTGTGCAGCTCGCTAGCAGCTGTGTTGGATGTCGGTATGTTTTCATATCGGGCCGACCGCTGAGAGACAGTCAGGAAATCATATCATTTCTCTTTGTGTGGGAGATCGCTGTGGGTGCCCGCACTGAAGGTGTTTTCTTCTCTTTGCGTTAGCAACGAGACGGAGGTGAAAGCTCAGCTCAGCCCGAAGGCTCGGGGGGGTTTTATCCTTTAACATTTAAATGCTCTGACGGGGAAGCGTACCCCTACAGTCTGTGAAAGAACTGTGATTCAGGGTTTTAGTAAGAAGCCTCCCTGTTTTATAGCCTGCTGCTGTTTCAACTCCTTCCAGCAGCTCCTTTTGGCTTCTAACATTTTTGTTCTTTTCAAACTCTTTTCCCAAGTTAGCAATGACTGGAAAAAACCCCCCATCATTTTAACTGACACACACTAAATGCTATTAGCATTTTAAACCTCGCAGGTTTAAACATGGTTCTGTGATGTTCTTTTGACCTGCCTAGCTCTCCTTACCTTCCACCACTTCTCTGGCTGGAAGACCAAACCTCTCCTGGGTCTGTCCGAGGGTCTCCTCCTCATAGTCTGATGCCAGAATCATCTCATTGGCTGCTCTGAATGTGGAGGAGCAGTAGCACTGAATAAAATCTAAATCAATGAATGCTTTGACCTATCTCGGTAAGCCCAGACACCCTTCAAGTAGGCATCTCCAAAATCATTCAGCCGTCATCAAAAGCTCATGACAAAAGGTGAGGGTAGGAACTTAGTCTCCCTGAGATTCTGTCTGTAAACGTTACGAGCAGAACATCTGTGATATTAAAAGATGTCAGTCATGAAGTAAAACAATCAAGTTAGAACAAGGCTCGAGGCAGCGGGTGCAGAAAGGCGCGTTGTGTTTATCTGTCGCCAACTCTTGAACTGAAAGGCTTGTTTCAACAAATTCTACCTGGCCGTACCCTTGTAACGGTCAAAAGGTCAACGGCACGACTCTTCCTGTGCAAATGGTCATCTTAAAGTCGACTTAGTAATCTAAAAGCTTGGAGTCTAAAACAACTACAGCTTTCAATAAAAATATCTATTAAAAAAAATACAATTTGGAGCACAATTTGACATAAAGTAAATCAAACAGACTCAGGTATGCATCACAAACAGTGTGAGTACCTCTACAGCAGGAGCTGCATTAAAAACAATTTCAATTCTCTATTTAAAAAAAAAAAAATAGCGAGGGATTTGTCTCAAAAGTAACAAATATTTTGAAATTCATACAACCAAAGAAAGTGATGAATACATAAACAAAACAATCAAAGGAATAAACACATAAATGCAGCAACGTAGACATTCAGCTGGAAAATGTGGTTTGTAATCTGAAAACAAGGTCAAAATTAATAAATAAGCAGGTTTGCTTTTACACTTTTTACAATGTCATAAAATGAACAAGCCTAACAAGGATGAGTATAAATATTAAAAGCCTTCATAAATTTGTAGCAAGGTGCTGCTGTCTGAATCGTGTGTCATACTCGAGGCCGGATTAGGCCAGCAAATCATTTTAAATTCACCCTAAATTTTGGCCCGCCTGGTTCCAGCTGTGGTCTGCTGCAAGCTAAAGTGCGCTAACACAAAAGGTCCCAAAGCAGGAAGGTGGACGGCTTCAGGAAAGGAGGAAAGCTGAATGTTTCTTTACCGAGTGCAGAAGGAGGCTCTTCTATCTGACTGTCAGAAGATGCTGTCTGTATTATAAGGACGTGATCTGAGTTGACACGTTGAGTCTACACATCAGCAGAGAGACGGGGCGATGGACGAGGAGCAGAGGCAGAAAGAGACATGCGACTGCTAAAGGTGATGAAGCTGTGCAGGCAAGTTTTTACCCAAACTGAGTCCAGGAGGCCATTTAGACCGGATTTCTCTTTTAAGGCTGAGCTGGTAATCCACGTGACCCATGAGTTTCCTCTCTGAATGTCCACATCAAATTTCAAAAAGCTCGCAGTGAGAGAGACATAGAAACATGTGCAAGAAGCAAAATTAAAGATTCATTATTTTGCTTTTACGTCTGGATCTTTAATCAGTGCCCATTCTGCCATTTTCAGGCTCGTGAAACAGCTGCTTATATGTTGGCTGCTGGCTTTTAAAACTCCTGTCAGCACGAATTACTTTACTTGTCTAGACGAGGTAAAGGCTTTGCAAATCCCATAAACTCATATTTTACTCACAAGAGAACAGAGAAAATATTTTAAAGTGAGAGTATTTACCACTTTAAGAAAAATATTAGCACATTTTGAATTTGATGACACATCTCGAAAGCACTGAGACAGGACCGTGTTTACTGCTGTGTAGCATTCCTGTTCTTTAAAGCACAAACAGCTGGGAACTGAGGAGACCAGCTGCTGGATCTTTGGAATGTTGTCCCATTCCTGTGTGGACTATGTGGAGATTCTCAGTCTTCCAGGTCATGGTAGTCCTAAGAGCCTGACAAAAGGTGACTGCACTCTTCTCCGAGACGCTTCTTCACTTCTAAAACCAAAACATGGAGAGTCCCGGGTTTTCAAACCCTTTGGAGGTGGTCGCTGACCCAGTATTGATCTTGTGCATCATCACATGAGCCAAGGTGTGGAAAAAAGCTCTTTGACTCCCCACCACCCACTGGAACACAAGCTTGGGGTCATCAGGATCCTGCAACACTGGGTGGAAAACATTCCCTCTGAGGCAGGGACACGCACTCGTGCTGGGCTGAAATCAGCAAAGATGCACAACAAAGGTCAGACACACGCTAGACAGAAAGAGCAACACTGTCACCCCATATGTGGCAGGTTTGTCAGAGAAACTCAGGAGAATTTTCTCCAAGCGTGACGTTCCAGCGTCCCTCAGACTCAGCCACAAAAACGGATTCATCCCAAGGCAAAATTCCCAAACGCAAGCTAAGCAGCATAGTGTATGCTGTGCAGTGCAGCATACACCAAACAGCCACTCCACAAGTGCATGGTACAACTCAGCTGTACTTCTGCACCTACAGGTCAAAGGGCACTCTTTCTCGGATCACAATGTTCACATTTTGGACCGTGAAGGCAGATGGTTGAAAAGAGGAGTTAAAGAAGCATCGGTGTCCACTGTGAACGACCATCACTGAACAGAGGTGGTGGATTACACCACCAGCTGTCATCCACCTACAAGGCTGTCCAGAGCACCCCCCTCAGGCGCAGCAGCCCCCACTCACACCTTTCTTCAGGTGACCTCAATATGTCACCCGAAACCCCTGGTGGTAATGACCCACACCTTTTTTCACACCTCGACCTGTCACGTGATGACACACACACATCAACGACTCCCTCCAGATAGATATGTGGGACTCTGACCATTTTGGCTTTTGAACCAAAGAAGCCTCCTGGACAAAAGGTGAAATGTCATCGGAGATACAAGCTTTCGAGCTGAACACCGCCGCGCCCTCTGCGCAGCCCAGAGGGTTCACGTTTTCTAGAAAGAATTCCAAACTTGCATTTGTCTGAGCACAGAACAGTTTTCCACTTTGCTTCCGTCCATTTAAAATGAGCTTTGTGCCATCTTTGCTCTATCTTTGCATGATAGCGCTCCAGCCTGTATTTGTGGATGGCACAGCGAGCTGTGATCACAGACAGTGATTTCTGGAAGTGTTCCTGAATCCATGCAGTGCTGCCCGAGGGTCAGAAGGTCATGGGGGTCCCTGCACACAGAGATTTCTCCAGATTCCTAGAATCTTTTTGATATTATGGACTGTAGATGATCAGATAGTTAGATAGTCAGATAGACGATACCATTTTTATACCCAGTCATGTTACCGAACTGCTGCCAGTTAACCCAGTTAGATGCAAACTGGTGCTAGAATGGTTTCTTTTCAGTACCGCTTACATTTCCAGCCTTTAGTTCCCCATGGTCTAAACCATCTCAGTGAGTAAAGCTGTGGCCAGTGAAACGGTCTGTATTTATTATTACTGTGCTAAATTTAATGACCTCACATTTTTAAATCTACCAACAGGGGGCAACACGCCCACATCCTCCCATCCTTTGGTGCTCTTCCTTTT
Source organism: Pterophyllum scalare (assembly GCA_024447675.2). Classification (NCBI taxonomy): domain Eukaryota; kingdom Metazoa; phylum Chordata; class Actinopteri; order Cichliformes; family Cichlidae; genus Pterophyllum; species Pterophyllum scalare. The sequence continues at coordinate 33,545 of JAMQGT020010770.1, read as the reverse complement.
CCATCGTTCCCGTTTTTCTCTCCTTCTCTCAGCGTGCAAGTCTCAGGGGAACCCTCTCCTGTCACGCTCCTGATCTGAAAGTATAAACACTGAGACCCCTCTGATCCTGAGTGTGTGACAGGATGGGGGCTGTGCAGACAGATCGACTGACACCGTATCACATTTTCTGTCAAATCTTGACAAATACTGTCACACTATGTGTGTGTGTGTGTGTGTGTGTGTGTGTGTGTATTTATATGTTTTGTCATATTTAAACCCTTTTGGATCAGACCACTTCCACAGAATCAGAGTCCTTTCTAATGTTTCCACACATGTTGAAATCGTGGTGTCTTCCTCTAAGCCAGGCTGCAGAAGCAGAGCATAAATATTTCAGGATCAATGTTAAAACAAACTCTACATTACGGCTTTAACACATAAAAGCTGTAACCTCGAGCAGATACTGCAAACCTAAAAGACTGGTTGACCTGAAGCGCGCATTCATTATTAATATAGATACTTGCAGTATACATCAACACGCCAAAACAGTCTGACTGCTCACAGATGAATAAGGTGATGTTTGGGGCTGTGGGATACGAGGCAGCGCTCGTCGTCTTCCTGATGGATGCAAGAAAAATTAGGCACCCAAACCAAACAGGCTTTTATAAGGACCGACTCTTTCAGCTGACTTGGTCAGAAATAGAAAATTAGCATCTGCTGAACATCAGCACCATGCTGTGATTTCAGAATTACTGCCAGTGACATTTTTGTAGGGTTCTCCTGCTCAGCGATGGTTACTGTCCACGATGGGCTAAACCAAAAACCAGCGGTGGCAGTAAAGAGTTTGAGGACTGAAAAATGGTGCCTCCAAGCCACAGCCTACAAGGCTTAAAGAGAACTGAGAACACATCATGGAGCTCTTATTGTTGTAGCACTTTTTTCCAGTGCAATTACACAGAAAGGTAATTACTGCAATCTTACACATTTGTGGTTAACAAAATAGGTCCAAGGAGACTCTAATAGGAGTAACACCAGGTGGAAATTTATTGATAATTATGCCCCCACAGGTAGCATCATAACGGATCATTGATATATGTGACTGCGTTTCAGGCCTCGGTGTGATCAGGTTTAAGGCCCAAAATAAATACATGAATGAATGAATTCATTTTAAATGGTTACATTTATGAAGATGATAAAGGACCTTTTTTGTCACGTTTCAATAATGACATGCTGTAAAGGTCGTGGGTTTGATTTATGGCAACAAGCGAACAGCAGCCTGTCGTAGTCATGGTTACAATATGTACGTATGTCATGGTTTAAGGATATAATTAATCCTACGTGGCTGTGGAGCAGTGAGTGTGACAGAAACAGAGCAGTGGGTTCAGTCCAGTGTGTTGATGACCCATCCCTCCACCTCGACCACCTCCCCGTGCTGACCGGCTGTAACACTACTCAATAACAGACATGTGTGAGGCATCCTTTGAAATCTGCACCACGATGCAGCGAGTTAAGGCAATGATCCAACAGGTCTCTCACTCCTCACTCGTCACATTAAAAAAGAGACAAATATTGGCTCAAACTCAAATAGATTTTGGTTCCTAAACCTATCAGTGTTTGAAAAACCAGCCCAGGACATCCTGTGGGCGTGTCTGTGACACCAGCAGCACACCATGGGATTACATCACTCACTACTGAGTCCTGGAGAGTCCTCTATCAGAGTAATGATGGACTGCACTTGTTTGGACAGCATCCGCCCACAGCACAGCTAAATACACTGTATGATATTATCCTTTTAAAAACACAAAAACTGGGAGGTTCTGGCTGCCTTGAGTACTATTTAATGTTGTAATACTTTAAGAGCCTGTCCTTCTGTTTTCTTTGGCTTATTAATTTTGTTTTGGTTAATAAAAGTGTAACCTTGCTGTACTTTTTATATTTATGGATGTAATTTGGGCAACTGCTATATCCTTCTGGGCTTTTTTCATTTCCGTGCACATTAATTTTCCACCTCTCTTGTTGTTTGTACATATGTGATTTTACCTGTGAGAAATAAGCAAATTTAAGGTTCAGGTGCCTTAAAAAAAAAAAAAGCATTGCGCCTATTTTGCATATCCATGTATGAGCACGGTGCAGCATGTGAACATGGCTGTTATCAGATGGAGGCCTTGACCCGGCCATATGGAACTCTAAAAGTGAGCCTGAAGATTAAACTTCCTGCATTAACGGCTGCGTTGATGCCGCACGTTACAATACGCCTCCCATTGTGCCGCGCACACCCGCTGTCCTGAACACGCCTGTTTCAGAGCACATCTGCCCACAGCGGTGTGACCGTGATGAATCAGAGCCGAGCGCCCGATAAAGGATGGGGACATCATCTTCTTATATGGATGCATTCATCAAGTACACAAAAGGGTGGATAATGACACTTTTAGCTGTTGATTTCTCATCCACTTAACACAAATTACCAACCATGACTCAATCGTGTATCACGGGCGTTTTTTCTACCGCCTACCTTTAGGTCTTAATTAGGAGTCCCACTTATGCTGGTACTTCACATGTGTGGTGCAGCAGCTGCAGCCACTGCAGACATGAGCAGGCGGGTCCAGTTTAAGATTACTTGGAAGCTTGCTGCACTGTGTTAGTATGAAATTATGACTTCAAGGCAGCGAGGTTGCCTTCAGGAAGAATTCATCCTACTTCCATCGTGATGGTGCAGAAGGTAATGTAAGGTTTCACTAAAAACTTTCTAAGGGGATACAAAAAACACAATTGGCACATGTGTATTTTTTATGAATACGCTTTTGATAACGCTCACTAGTAATTTGAAAATCCAAGATATTGGTCATTTTCGTGATGGCTAATGGACAGACGAGACGTTTGGAGAAACCCAAACACCTCACACCATCTGGTGGTGGAGGGCTGATGGCTTGGGCACCTCACTGAGCCGAACATGAGCTCACTGCTCGGCTCGGCCGAAACTCGGCGATGAAACAACACGATGATGCCAGGGACTGCAGCAATGGCTGAAAAGGAAAAGAATCGAGCTGTTGCAACGGTCCAGTCAAAACCCCGACCTCAACCTGACTGAGACATCGTGGTGGGACTTTAAGAGAGCCGTGCATAAGTGAATGCCTGCAAGCCTCGCTGAACTGAAGCAACTTTATAAAGAACATTGGGCCAAAAGTCCTCCACAATGATGTGAGACCCATAACAAAAAGCTATTCCTGCTAAAGGTGGTTCTGTAAGCTACTGAATTAAAGAGTTTCCTTAGTTTAACAGTAATCTGTGCAGTCCTGTTAAAACTCTTCACATGACTGCAGATAAGAAGTTTCTGGGGACTGAGATGTGCCTGTGGGCTAATTTTGGTTCATCATCTCCTGCACAAACAAAGATTTGGGACATTAGAATAAGAGTATTTTAGCGTTTTATGTTTAAATTGTGTTATTTTCTATATTTTATTTTATTTAGTGGCGACATGCAAATGTTGGTGCTCGTATCCATCGACCAAGCGTGCTTTGGAAATATTGAAATGTGCTGTTCCCACACGGTTTAACATAAAATTGATTAATAAACATTACAGAACATTTAACATATCACTTTATCTGCATGTCAGAACTGAGCAGCATTATTGCTGCCAGTGGGTTTCTGTAATTTTAATGAAAGAACTGTTTGTATTTTCTTCATCATTTTTGGGGTGTTTGTCATTCCGGACCTTTGTGCACTGAGCTCAATCAGCTGATGTTTACTCTTTATTAATCAGAACGTTTATCTGACTGTAAGCGAGGACTCATCGGAGCTCAGACACATCTGCTGCTGCGAGGACACCACAACGCTGTCACCGCACACACCCCGCCTCTTTGTGTGTGTGTGTGTGTGTGTGTGTGTGTCTGTGTGTGTCTCTGTGTGTGTGAGACATCCGTGACCAATCAAGACAGAAGCCACAGGCTTTCCAACTGCCGTCCCTCGAGACGAAGCAGCGACCGGCCAGTATGACACACTCACACACACACACACACATATACACACACACACACACACATATGGTGTAAGGGTGACAGATTGCTAGTTTATGGGTGTTAACAGACAGAGAGAGCCTCTTTCTTCACCATCATCAGTCATCACCCTCAGACCCTCCTCCACACACACACACACACACACACACACACACACACACACACAATAGCCCTGCATGTGTGTGTCGTGTATTAAAGCAGGAAACAAACAGGGAGCGTCTGGCGACTGTGGGTCAACAGTGTGACCCCCGGAACAAAGCCTGGGTGTGTACGTGCGGGTGTAAAAAGAAATTTAACAGGGTGTAATTTAAGGTCAAAGGTCAACAGCATGTTGACCTGGAGGGTAGATCGAGGTCACCATGTAAAGGACAAAAAAAGGGGATAACGCAGTCTTTGCTAATGAGGAATCGAACACGTTGATTACCCACAATCAGCCTTGTTCTCTCACATGTTCAAGGGCCCCTTCACTCAGACCACAGATGCTCCTTGACATTCAAAAAGGACCAATCACAGCAGAGGATTTCAGTGCAGTTTCACAGAGAGCTGAAATGAAAGCAGGACCTCTGCATGCTGTTCGAAAACCTCAGAGACGTCAGACGCGGGTGCTGCTGATTCAGAGCGCACAGGGTGAGGTTAGGCGTGTCTGTTACGTGTGTTCCCTTACAGCAAAGCCCTCCTCATCTTTGTGCGCTCGAGTGCAGACAGACGTTCCTTTGGCCTCTGGCTTTCTCAATATTCACCGCTCGCCAAACCAATTTCCACTCGAGACTGATGGGAGGAGTTAAAAACTCAGATTAGCTGTCATAACTGAGCAGACATCCATCAGAGAGCTGACGTGCGAGTAACGTGCTCAGTGTCACTGAGGTTCTGGAGCCGGACACCAACCCTGGGCTGTTACCTCAGTTTTGACTGTTTGTATTAATATTTGGATTCTGGTGTTTCGACTTTTGTATTCTTTGTGTAGCAGATATTTCCTGGATGTTTCTTTATGATCAGTTTCTCAAATTAGTCTTTAGGTTTCTCAGTTTTAGTTCTGCCGCCTTTTGCAGCCTAGTCTCTGTTTGAGGTGAGAGTTTATAATTAATTCCTTGATTTTCAGTTCATCCTGCCTCCACTGTGTCACTTTAAATCTTGTTGCTACACGTGTCTGTCTCTATGACGCAGACCTACATGAGATGCTAGAATAGCAGAGAAACCTGAACACAGACTCAGATATGTTACCTGAGGATCTAAGAAAATTGATGACTGTCAAAAACTGGGTTACATGTTTCAAGGTTTGAGTTCTGGATGCAGGTAAATAGTCTGAGTTCTCCTGAACCCTCTGCATCGCTCTGGCTGCATGCAGGCAAAGAGTCCATATGAAGAGCAAAAGTGATATTGGTTATTATTTAAATTTGACTGGACTATGGATCTGTTATCTGCTGTGGAAATGTCCACTGGTTACACTGGAAGCTCCCCAAAATGAGCCCTACATGGAAATAACATTCAGGGCTACAGCTAATGATTAGGGTGTTTTTTTCTTAATCAAATAATATAAAAACACCTATTTTGGATTAGTATTAATGTAATGACTAATCAGTTCTTCTAAACATCAGAAACAATTTACCCAGTATAAATAAAAAAAAGTCTCATTAAGGCTTCAATAAGGAATTCATTCATCTAATCATCCTTTTCCAATTTCTGCATCACAGCTGTGTTATATTAGTCACATAATAACTGCGCCTGTTAGTCAGACATGTGATGAGAAAAATACTGGACACAATTGTAACTGCTGTGACACATTAATTTAATCAGGTTACGATCAGAGGAACATTTAAGGTGAGTAAGTGAAACCCTCCAGCAGTCTGTCCTGTACATTTAAGATATTTTCTCACTAAAATAAAGTCAGTATTAACTTTAAATGTGACTTATTAGATGTTACTGATCTACTTTATGAAGCCTGGCTGGGAATAAAATGTCAGCACTACAGAGCTGACAAAACACTTTGCTTCAGGTGCTTCAAAGCAATTTTACTGGTTTGCTGAGCAAATTCCAGTTTGCAGAACATACAGAGCATCATCATCATCATCATCAAATCTAATTACTGTCACACTTTTTCTTTTTTTGCTGTAGCTGCGTCCAAGAACCACTGCAGCCCTCGGGTAGTCACCAAGTGTTTACAGATTTATTCTGCTCATTTTGAGCTCCATATTTTTATTCCTGGACTTTACTGAAGCAGTTCTGCATGATTCATCTCACTCGGGGCCTCGGTGCATCCTCCTGGATCATCTTTATCGTGATATTTTAAATCGATTTTCCGTGAACTCAAATATCGTCAGGAACAACAGACAGTCTGTGCTGCGGTGTCTGTTGGTACAGATGGGGGTGATTAAAGGCTCAGGTGGCAACGGACTCGAGCCCAACCCTGCACAGTTGCCATGGAGAGAGTGACGGGAAGCTGAGCAGAGCCATTAGACATGTGGGTTAATGATCCCTCCATGCTTTCACCTGCAGGAACCTGGTTCCAGGTTCGTGTTGACTCAGGACTCTTTCCACCTTCCTGCTCGTATCTGAACCAAGCAGAGTTCAGGATTTAGGGGAGGAGCAAAACTGCACTGACAGAAAAACTAAATGCAAAAAAGTAATAATCTTATTTTCATAATCATGTGTCAGAAACAGAGACTGCAGGAGGTTTGAGTGTGAGCGGAGAAGCAGGATGTTGACTCTATTGGAGTTTTTCCAATGAATGCCGTGTTGTAGTAAACAGCAAACACACTGAACTTGACTGTAAGGAGAACACGCTGTTAACGGGCTGTAAAAAGCTGATATTCCTCAAGAATAAATCCACACTGAGGTTTTCAGATGCTTTCAGTCTGCACAGCAGACGCAAACACAAATACAGGCGCCCGAAGAGTCAACAAAGACCCCTCATCAAACATCCAGAGGCTCGTGGTTTATATTTAGTGTACATGTTTAGTCACCAGTGGGTGTGCATGTGTGAGCAGGGGGCTGGTGGCTGTCAATCAGTGTCAGCAGAGCGTGAAGATGGAGGAGGGGCGTCGCCTCGGGGAGCGATGAAGAGATCCTCACTTTTCCTCCTTCATTCACTTGTTTCCTCACAGCTTTCCTTTCCCTGCCTCTGTTTTCCTTTTCCCCTCTTTCCCTTTATTGTTATTGATTTAAATTAAAATTCTAAATATTTAACATTTTTATGGATTTATTCCTATGTAGTTGTAATTACTAGACTTGTATTAGTTCTAAATTATTTCCAATATTTTTAATAAATTTTATATTTATTTGTATTTTTGATTTGATTGTTTTGATCTGACATACAGTGAATAAAATTTGGAAAAACGCATTAAACTTGTTAAAGTCTGGATTTAAATAACTTTACTATCTGACCTGCTGCTGAACCAACCAATAAAAACTAAAAATAAAATGTTTGAATTTATTTATTCTGCTTCAACTCAGAGCAGCTTACTTTAATCTGTCTGTGCTTCCCTTTGCTCTTCCCCTGCCTACAGACTGAATATTAATACACACACTCTCACACACGGCCTGCAGCATACGTTCAGGGGTCAACACACCAATGCTGGCTGCAGACCTGCAGGGGATTATGGGTAGACCGCACAGTATCTGTCAGCAATGTGAAGACCTCACTATCCAACAATCTCTCTGGAGTTTTATGTTTGTGAGATCGTCCTTGAAGCTTTATCCTGTGTGTGTGTGTGTGTGTGTGTGTGTGTGTGTGTGTGTGTGTGTAGTGCTCTCTGTTTGCTGACCATTTAACTCTCAGGGCACAAAGAAATCAAATTTCTATTCCATCAATTTCTTGCAACACTGCAACAAACTTCAGTTTTTTACACTTTTAATGGGCGAATCTCCAAACTGTACATTTCATTTGTTTCCATCAGTGAACCTGAGCAATCTTCATGGTTGTCTGTGTGCACCAAAAACAATAACACAAAATTTGTAGTTGTGGTTGAAAAAAGTATTAAAACAGAATGTGTTTGTATTACTCATCCAAGAAGTTTTTCCAGGCAAATCTTCTAAACCAAAAGCCCTGTGTGTGTGTGTGTGTGTGTGTGTCTGCGTGTGTGTGTCTGTGTGTGTGTCTCTGTGTGTGTGTGTGTGTCTCTGTGTGTGTGTGTGTGTGTGTCTGTGTGTGTCTGCGTGTGTGTGTCTGTGTGTGTGTGTGTGTCTGTGTGTGTGTGTGTGTGTGTGTCTGTGTGTCTGTGTGTGTGTGTGTGTCTCTGTGTGTGTGTGTCTGTGTGTGTGTGTGTGTGTGTCTGTGTGTGTGTGTCTGTGTGTGTGTCTGTGTGTGTGTGTGTGTGTGTGTGTCTGTGTGTGTGTGTCTGTCTGTGTCTGTGTGTGTGTGTCTGTGTGTGTTCTGTGTGTGTGTGTCTGTGTGTGTGTGTGTCTGTGTGTGTGTGTCTGTGTGTGTGTGTGTGTGTCTGTGTGTGTCTGTGTGTGTGTGTGTGTGTGTGTGTGTGTCTGTGTGTGTGTGTCTGTGTGTGTGTGTGTGTGTGTGTGTGTGTCTGTGTGTGTGTGTGTGTCTGTGTCTGTGTGTGTGTGTCTGTGTGTGTGTCTGTGTGTGCTGTGTGTGTCTCTGTGTGTGTGTCTGTGTGTCTCTGTGTGTGTGTGTGTGTGTCTCTGTGTGTGTGTGTGTCTGTGTGTGTGTCTGTGTGTGTGTCTGTGTGTGTGTGTGTGCGCGCGCAGCTGACACCTGACTGAGGATCCACCCAACCTTGTCCCCATGACTCGGAGTGTCGGCATGTCTCACTTCCTGCTCTGCGTTAGTCACCAGCGTTTTCAGAGTGCCTTCGTTCTATGTCGTGAAGCTCTAACAAAGCCCAAGTTTGTCCATCAGTGTCACGGGGCCAGCAGCACCTCCTCCGGCTCGTTTGGGGGATACCGAGGCGTTCCCAAACCAGCTGGGACACTCCGGCATGAATGGGTCTGTCATTCAGACTGGAGCACACCTCCTGGGCCTCCAGGAGGCTGAAGCACCTCAACTGACTCCCTTCATCTCTAAGAGGTGACCCCAGAAACCTTACACAGACACCGCCAACCAACAATGAGTCTGTCACATTGATGTTGTTCTAAAAACTCACAAACGCTCCTCTAAAACTAGACGTAACACAAAATGGACAGCTGCTCCACAGGTAAGGCTTCATTTGAAATACAGAAAGGCCTTAATTGTTAGCTCACATTTTTACCTGAAAGGAACCAAAGCTGAAAAGCCTTTTGTTCATTGTACTCATATGGTATAGTGATTCAGTAAGTATGTGTCCCCGCTGATGAAAGAAAAGGTAGCGACCACATGTTAGTGTTCTCTGTCTATTGTTGCCGTGATGTCGAGAATAATTCACACCATTTAAAACACAAGCCTTTGTACAGAATGAGCTAATGTTCAAAAGCAGTGGCAGATTTTCACTTGGGCTGTATTCAGGTCAGTGATCATGAAGGTTAGATAATGACTGTAGTTGCGTCAAAGAACATGTAGTTTAAAAACAGCTGAGGTAAACTATTCCTGTGGATTTAGATCTCAGAACCACCTGACATGCAAACGAGGGTCTTATTCCTGCAGGTACTGCAGGCTGTGGTTGTGTGGGTATTTGCTTGAATCACTGATTTTGTGGTTTTTCTTTGGAGGATGGGCTCAAAGACACTGGAACATAATTTAAAATAGCTCCCCACAACCCACAGCAAAAAGCTAGCAGATTAGCTCCTCAGGTCCTGCCCATGGATCGGAGATGGGAGCGCTGACAGGAAAACGAGGAGGTTTTTCCAATCAGATGCTGCACCTCAGACTGTGCAGAAGCTCAGTGATGTCCTGGTCCAGATCTGGGAGAATAGCCCCCATGACTCCATCCATCTGATCTCATTAGGAGCCCCGATGTTCTCAGGCATGCATTCAAGTACGTGGGGGCCACATAAACGACTAAGTACCATATTTGAGCTGCCGCCTTGAAACGACCCTTCCTCCTGCCTGCAGCATCATTTTTCACTTTGTGTCTTTGAATTCAGCCTCTGTGGGTTGAAAGTTTTCCTTTATATTAAACGATGTGGAATCCTTTCATTCCTGACACATCACACAGTCCGTATCAGCGTGGATATCCAGCATGATTTTTTCCGTGTTCCAGTTCGAGCAGTGGAAACTGAAGATGTGGTAAGAAGGTAACAGAAGTGACTTTAATCTACAATAAAAACCAAATTCCACCAGAAAACTATTTCAGCTCACTTAGACTCAGCTCTAAATGCTGTTACCAGCTTTTTTCTATCTTTTAATTGTTTTGGGGTCACAAAATGTTGTGATTAGAAAGAAAAAGACGATTTAATCTTCAACTTGCTGCATTGGAAACACCGACCAGTTTCTGTTTTAACAGAAATATTTCTCACTTTTACCACAGGAAAAGCTTCCAGGATGAAATCTATATTCATGGTATTAATGTATCAGGGGAAACGCTTCCATTTGGATTGGTCTGATAACATATTTCTTATCTTCCCCCTGCTGTTGGACAATGGCGATGGGGTCGTCTTGTAATCAGGGCCATCGTACATTCTGACCAACACAATACATGAAGCTGTATTAGAAAGCACCCAGGCATTTACAGCCAATCAGGATGAGGCTACCAAGTGTGGAGCCTGAACGAGGTTATGGATGATGACAAAGTGAGGAAGAGAAACCCGTAAAATTCACCCCTCAGCAACAAAAGAGCTCAGCATCCCCGAAGAGTGCAGTTAACATGCTATGGTCCATATATCTGCTCTGACTCATACGCCAGCATGCAGGCTATACGCTGCTCTGCACAGAATCTGCACGTTCCCCATTTATGCTGTTTACCACACGGGAAACAAAACGCAGCTAATCACCATTTATTGTTTCCCTAAACATGCTCTCTCTGAGCCGTCCATAGGAATGAGACACTAACAGGATGTGAAATCGGTTGTCTGCAGAATGTTAAAGGCCTCCAGAGACTCCAGTGATGATGTACTGATGACGCCTCGGTGTAATGATGATGCTCCTGATAATAATAATAATGATGAATGTGACCTCTGCAGCGAGTGTTCAGCTAAAATAGAAATAATGTGAATTAAATCACAGTGAATTAGTGGGTGACTCTGTTAATGGAGGAAGAGAAAGAAGTTTGATTGTGGCGCCTCCGTCAATCAGAATCAGAGGAAGGAAAAAGACGTTTTCATGTTGGAAGCAGCAGTTTTCAGCAGATTGCATGCATAAATGGAAATGACTTTGACTCATTTGTATTTCCCCCAGCAGAACCCTGCTGTGTAACAAAAGACATAACTTCACACTGAGGCATCTCGCTCCTTTCTCCCAGTTAATAACACAATTTTAATTGTGTTTTAGGCACCAATTACTAGACAAGCATGACAGTGACACTAATATGACATTAATAGTGGTTTTAATTAACTATCAAAGCTGAACCAGGCCATTGGGCTCCACTGAAGGATCGCAGGGCTTTTGCCACTGCTCCATGACATGTTCATTAACCCTCTCCTGGCTGTGGGGTAGTGCTATGCATAACTGAATGCATAACACATTTAATGTTACCTGAAGGTCACTGAGTCTGACCATTGAAAATGCCACAAGCTCTAATTTCTATTTGAATACTCTCTCTAAGATTTTATAATACAAGAGGCAGGATGCACACTGGTCCATCACAGGGCACAGGAACAGCCCAAAACTCTCCCATTCTTTACAGGGACAAAGATAAAGAAGGGGAACGGCTGGTTGCTGTCTGACTGGTTATTGTTGTTGCTTGTCTTGAAAAAGTTGTTGCTAGGATGCTGACCCTAATGTGCAGGAAATGTCCTCAAGCCTGGAACTGGGAGACGCACTATCAGGAGGGGACAATGTGACGAAGAACAGAGTAAGACGCACACAATATATAAACATGAGGGAGATGAGACACACTGGGGAACACAGCTGAGACTCACTGATGAAAGGAGACTGGGGAAGATAAACCTGAACACCACTGGGACAAAGACTATCAAATTAAAACAGGAACTATAACTGACACAGAGACCAAGACTGAGACATATGAACTTGACACAGAGAGAACAAACAGAAACAAAAAGGGATCAGGAAAGGTGATCACTAAACATACCTAACCTCGAGACTATAAACAGGATATAATAAATACCAAAGCAAAAACCAACATTAAAATTACAAAAAGAGCCAAAATTAGACACAAGAGATTCTCAAAATCAAACACAATCACACAAAAACTCCAAAGACCCCGGGGCCATGACGGTATCAGAGGCGTTTAACCTGCCAATCAAGCAGTGTTGGTATATTCCTACTTTGTGCAGTCATATGAGGTGAGATCATAAAGATATAATTTGATTACTTATTTTTCATGTATGATTGTTTGCCTTTTTCGAGACGTTCTATAAGCAAACAGATGAAAAGTTTTTCCATCATTTACGAAGCAAAAAATGGTTTGGAGCGGTCACAATAGACTCTGCTCTGAGATTCTTCTTTCATGGAGACCCAATTATTCTCTGTGAGTTTATTTACACAAGTATGTGTAATGGATCATATTAACTAAGGCTGTGTGTCAGCACATTGGTTCTGTACATTCATGGTGTTTTACACAGAAAATCAGAAGCATGTGTGTATAGGTGTGTGTATGAGTGTGTGTGTGTGTGTGTCAGCTGTATGTAGGTCAGAAGCTGCCAGGAAATCTGTGTTTTCAGGTCCTGCAAAGCAAAGGCGTCTGCTTCCTGCGTGCTCAGGTCGTACTCGTTTGTCGGCCCACCAAGAAACAGGCTCATTAGGCTAATTAGTCAGATTAATGCAGAGGTGACCTGCACGGCAGAGCGGCCCCGGGGCCGAACAGATGGGACGGTAACACCACCAACCTGTCATCGCTGGGCAGAGTCAACAGTTCAACACTGACACAGAGGCTTCGGCTGCACCCGGAGCTGAGTGAAGCTCAAACTACAGTTTATACATTAGACAGAAAAGCACAACAGCAGCCCGACGATAAACACTGCTGATTGAACGTAAGAGAAACCAGCTAACAGACCAAACAGCGTAACAACAAGCAGAACTTCCTCCAGGCCATGCAATGAATGTTTGGCCCAAACGTGGCTACATCTGCAGCTTTTTACAGACTTGACTCATGGTGGCCGCCTCAACTCAGTTAACTAAATGAATGGCAGACTTAGGGTCCTGCATTTTAAAAATCACACCAGAGACCTTTGATGTGTTTCTACAGCCCCAACTTTGGGTCATCTAATGCTGTGTAAGTCATTAAAAGTGACAAAGCAACCACACAGAAACTCTAATATTGTTGTACAAGACTCCTCTTTATAGATACAGAGCAACGTACAGGATTACAGCAGCTACATCACACACGACAAACAATAAGAAAAGTGTGCAGATGAACACTGGACACAGAAGCAGATCTTCCACAGCAGAGAAGATAGAAAGAATACAAAATGGGACAAAACGACTTACTGAATCAACTGAAATTGTGGAAAGAAAATATTAAAAGAAAAATATCTCCCACTAATTACAGAAACCCTTTTAGCACACTTTAAATGTCACAAATTCACATGAAGACATTTTTACAAACCAAAGTCTCTCAGGTGTGAAGCTATTCAGACTTTTATTTGAAACTTTGCAGAGAGCCCTTTGGCCCAGCCGAAGCTACCAGCAGCACGCTTCCCTGCGCGAGGCGTGCTGCTGGTGAGCAGCGACTGTTGTTGAACCCTGGATGACAGCTGGATGCAAAAATACAAATTCCCAGCTCACTGCAGGGGAATATTTCCTGTCACCTGCCACATCTGAGAGTTCTTTGGACTTCACGGCTTAGTTTTTGTCTTATGACGTGCGGATTGTGGGATCACAGGTTTGAGCCCCTCTCTTGTGCTCCATATCCAGTCCATTCATTTTGTCACAGATGGAATCAAGTCGAGTTCCAAACACACTGGAAGAATAAAGGATGCACCTGAGCATAATTTGCAGGGTCTGAGGCCTTTTATGAAGAACATTTTACACCTTTGTGTAAAAAGACACAAACTGGAGCATAATGAAGAGGCAACGGTTTTTTAATTATTTTCCTCTGTCATCTCCCCGAGGAAGAAAACCACTGCTGGTAAAGACATTTTTATCTCCGTGCGACCTACAAAAGCTAAATTCCCCCCACTGAACCTTCCGACTCTTCGCTTTGGGTGCCAGAACAAAACACTGATGCCTTCAGCACATCTGCATCACACTGTGCTGTGAAATCTTCAACCCTAGGACGCCGCAAACTGGATCACATCAGGGGGTGAACGGTTAAAAATGTAAACATGCTCCCAATTTATGCATTTAGGAAAACGACAGTGGCCCTGCAGCACAGGCGCTCCCGGTTGCGACCCCCGGGGAAGAAAAGTCTCACACATACAAACAGCATTTGTTTCTAATGATAGATGTTGGAACAACATGACAAGGACATGGCGACTCAGAGGAGGAAACAAACGCACAAACAGCTCGACGTTTGTTTGTTGCTGAGAGGAGGAAGCGTGCTGTACATAGCTCACTGAGTCCTGTAATTACAGCCTCGTTCCATCAAAGTCAGCCTCGGTGAGAAAAACACCCAAGGTCATTCGTGCGGATATTATGAATCTGTTACTTTAATACTTTATTTACTTGTTTGTACATTATGTTAGCGGCTCCTCAACAAAGCGTGTTAGTCTGGGGTGGTCGGCTTTACCCTTCATCCTCTTCCTTGGGCCACCAGCGCACTCACATGAGGTCATTAATTAAAGTATGGTGACATAAACAGACACTCCTGTGAGTAGATTAGATTGGGAAAGAGTTGGCATTATATCTTTGCTTTCATAAATATTAAAGTGATGCTGAAGATATACATAAATACAGAAAATCTTATCGTGGATTACTTTTCATGTAAACTTGATCATCATCATCTCATGCTCATCTTCTCAGGTTCTTATGAGCTCCAGTGATTATAAAGGAATAAAAAGCCCCCAAAGTGTTCCACATCCTTGATGATATTACAAGCTAAACACAGGAAAGCATGACATGACAGACAATTTATTGTTTGGTTTCTACTTTCATCATGAAGTCAGATGACACACATCAATTAGTTAAACTGCAGGAATGTCTTAAAGACATAAAGGCCTGGATGACCTCTAATTTCCTGCTACTAAATTCAGATAAAACTGAAGTTCTTGTACTCGGCCCCACAAATCTTAGAAGCACAGTGTCAAACCAGATACTTACTCTGGATGGCATTACTTTGGCCTCCAGTAACACTGTGAGAAATCTTGGAGTCATTTTTGACCAGGATATGTCCTTCAATGCACATATTAAACAAATATGTAGGACGGCTTTTTTACATCTGCGCAATATTTATAAAATTAGAAACATCCTTTCTCAGATTGACGCTGAAAAGTTAATCCATGCATTTATTACTTCTAGGCTGGACTACTGTAATTCATTATTATCAGGCTGTCCTAAAAACTCCCTGAAAAGCCTTCAACTGATCCAAAATGCTGCAGCTAGAGTACTGACAGGGACTAGAAAGAGAGAGCAGATTTCTCCCATATTGGCTTCTCTTCATTGGCTCCCTGTTAAATCTAGAGTAGAATTTAAAATCCTTCTCCTAACATACAAGGTCTTGAATAATCAGGCCCCATCTTATCTCAAAGACCTCATAGTACCGTATCACCCCAATAGAGCACTTCGTTCTCAGACTGCTGGCTTACTTGTGGTTCCTAGGATACTTCAGAGTAGAATGGGAGGCAGAGCCTTCAGCTTTCAGGCCCCTCATCTGTGGAACCAGCTCCCAGCTTGGATTCAGGAGACAGACACCCTCTCTATTTTTGAGATTAGGCTTAAAACTTTCCTTTATGATCAAGCTTATAGTTAGGGCTGGATCAGACGACCCTGAACCACCCCTTAGTTATGCTGCTATAGGCCTAGGCTGCTGAGGGGGGTCCCATAATGCACTGTTTCTTCTCATTCACCTTTATTTACTTGTTTATACTTCACTCTGTATTTAATCATTATTATTAATCTCTGGCTCTCTTCCACAGCATGTCTTTTGTCCTGTCTCTCTCCACTCACCCCCAACCGGTCGCAGCAGATGACTGCCCCTCCCTGAGCCTGGTTCTGCTGGAGGTTTCTTCCTGTTAAAAGGGAGTTTTTCTTTCCCACCGTCGCCAAGTGCTTGCTCATAGGGGGTCGTTTTGACTGTTGGGTTTTCTCTGTGTTATTGTAGGGTCTTTACCCACAATACAAAGCACCTTGAGGCGACTGTTTGTTGTGATTTGGCGCTATATAAATAAAATTGAATTGAATTGAATTGTATTCATTGTCAGTTACCAAACAGTTCTGGTTACCAGGGATCAGACTGCCAGGGCCCCCACTGGACCCCTAAGGCCCCCAGGTGGTGGGCGAGGTATCTATTATGGTTTATTTTGTTTCCATAGGTGTCTTGAAAAAGCACACTGAGCTTTATTCCTTCCCCAGGAGACCCCATCCCAGGCATCACTTGGGCGCGCACACACACACACACAGACACACACACACACGCCTCCTAGGTGCAGTATTTCAGGCATGCCCTGTCAGGAGGAGACCGAGGGCTTTTCACTTTTGCACTTAACACTGCCACCTCCTCAGTGAAGGTCTGCTCGGTGGGCTGGTACCTGAATCCAACCAGTTTTGGAAACTAATCCTTTGTGGTGGAAGTTCGGTAACACTTTTGATACTTCACACAGATCTGAACTCTTCCTCTGAAGACTAACACCTGCAGCATTTCAGTTAAAGTACCAAAAGCAGAACTTGTGTTATTGTTCTTGAACGTACCTCAGTCGGTTCAGCGGGGTATATATTATTAAGCGTTGTTGGGTCTGACTTTGCGGCTCCCTGCAAACCTGCCTCGGAATAAGAATGCCATCAGAAATCACTGTCACGTTGCTGATCAGACACCAGCTTCCTTCAAAAAACTGCTGAGATCCAAATATGTGAACCACTTCCTCCCGGCCAATTGTCAACTTCAATTTTCTTAATTTTTTTTTAAATCCCCCCGTGGCCTTCCTCGGTCTTTGCAGCACATGTTCTGCCTGTCGTCCCGGCTTGTATTTTTTGATAGGCTTAAGTGAAAACCTTGCAGCAGCAACAGCAGCAGGTTCATCAACTCTCAGTTTGACTCCACCTGTCTTAGCGTCCAATAACATGTCAGACGAGCACCGGCAGGTTGTTAATGACGAGGTCTGATTCAGGAGGATGACGGTCGACTGCTTTTAGCATTAATATCTTTTATGACGTGTACTCGGCCTTCGGGCTGACACACAAAGCCTTCAGATGCTAGATTGCAGGCGCCCGTTCCACAGATGGATGACGGATCTGACAGCCACAGCATCTGTTGCAGGACTCCTGCAAGATGGTTCTCTGAGGTCTCAGTCATGATCAGAGACAAACCTGATCCTCAGTCCCAACCACTGTTAATTGGAGTATGTCATTACATTCATTGTTGTCCTAAAGTGTTTCTGGTGACCTGGTGGATATTAAAAGGTTAAGCTTTAGGGACCCCGATGGTCCCTAGATGGCCTAAACTTTTCCCTTGCACTTATTTTTTCCTTCCAGTGAGAGACGCCAATGAAATAAGGATGCTCCTGCTAATGCTAAAAACAACACTGTCAGAACTGAGAGCCAGCATGGATCAACAGCTGGCTGCATGCATCTCTGCTGCTGGGCAGATGATTATTTAAAGCAGCCGAATGTCACAGAAGGTGATTTCGCGAGCCAACAGCGAGGAGTCGAGGCTGTGACTGTTCTGATCGATTTGATCTGCAAATAAAAGAAAAAGGGAAGAAGAAGAAGAAGATGTGCTCTGACAGGATTTTAAAAGTAGGGAGATGTTAAATCAGGACAGAAATTCCTGCTTCAGGGACAAACAAACCATCGGACAGACTTCCCGTCAGCTGTGTTGAATGAAAGCGCACACCTTTCCAGCTGACATCACTGTCTGCCAGAGCTGGCCACATCCAGTAATTACTGAAAAACTGACTTTCTAACCTCCTGCTGTGCTGACTCTACACTGTTTTTATTATCTCTGGTATTAATGGAGCTTCTAGGTAGGACCATCTCAGCTTCCAGAAGGCCCTCGGTTTCAGTTCATCTTAGTATCCCATCAAAATCCACTCAGAGACTCGAAACTGGCTCAACTACTGAATAATCTTTGGCTTTCTTTAAATAATGTTAGGGAAGATTCACTGGAAACTTTCAGGCATATAGGAAGGACCTCTGGTGGATCAAATCAGCACAAATCAGTCATAAAAATGTATGATTAATAAGATTATTGGTTGTATCCATACATGTATATAATCTAAAATATAGCCTTAAAATGGCTCACTGAGTGTGCGGGTGTGTTCTCGTTCCAGATTTAAAGTTTCTGATTCCCAAATAGGATCACCACGTGTGTGTGTGTTGGTCAGTCGCATTATTTCCACACAAAAGCTTGAATTTCCAGTTGAACTGATAAAATGCTGAAGAAGGAAGGAAAGATCTTCCTGTGGGGAAAAACTCAATTTGAACCAAGTAAATTCTGCTGTAATTATTACTGGGGAAGAGGTGGCAAAAAGCTCACCTCCGGACTGGATTAAAAATCACCGACCGGGGGCAGGCGAAGTCACCCAGCCCCCCCAAACAGGAGTAAATCCCTTCCAGATGGGTCTCAAGATAACAGTTTCTTTAACTCCTTTAAGTGTCTGTTTCGAAACTCAGATTTCTGCCTCTCAGCAGGAGCGTTCTCAAATACATGTTCACTATGATGAATCCACACATGCAATGTTCAGTGCTGCTTCTATTACTTAGTAAATCTGCACTACTTAGAGACAGAAAGGGAAGTAAATTTTTGAGTAAATATCCTTCTCTAATACACATGTAGCTTTGAGAAGTGAGTTTCAGGTGCTCGAGTGTCAAATGAAAGTGCAACTCAAACAATCACGCCGGTTAGCCCAGCAGGTATTTTATAAGAAAAATACATGAGGGAACACAAAGCATTCTCCCAAAGGTTACTTCCTTGTAGCGGCTCCCTCTGAAACCCGGCTGCTCTGCCTTCACTTGTTAGATGATGGCACCCCCACCAGAGATGACAAATATAATACAGAGAAGAAGAAATTTCACAAGGATGGTGCAACTGCATGGTGGAGAAAAGTGTCTGAGCATCGAAGTAATCCTTTAGTTTAACTCTGAATTCTTATTTGTTTTCTTTCAGGAAGCAAAAAGAATCGAAGTAGAATTGAAATAAAGGTGCAGGTGTCTGTGCTAGCGTTCGGCCTTCTAGAGTCAACAAATCCTAGGAGAAGATCCACAGCAACACCGTATCACTCCAACAGGAGCTGTGCCTGGATATCCTGTTCCTGCGTGTCACAGAGCTCCATTGTTGGACATGCACTGGATGACATGTTCTGTCATTTCCATGAATTGAGTCCCACGTACACCAGCCTGCTTTCCCAAACACTCACCATCAGACTAAAGCTACAATCCTCCACAGCTCCCCAACAAAGTAACTATTTAGTAACTTTTGTGAAAACTGTAGTATTATAGTTCTACACGATGTAACCACCAAAGCTGTAGCTTAGCGTACAGACTAGACCCATGGAGAAACAGCGGGCACAACTCTCCATTTGAACTGAAAACTCAGAAGTAGAAACCGCTCTGAAGGTCAGCTATTAAAGGGACCTCCCCACCCTTCCACATGTACACATGGTGAGCCAAAAAGTGGGACAGCAGCAGCTAGCCTTCCTCACAGAACACAGCAGGCAGGAATGATAACTTTAAGTTAGGTGCAGCGTGAAACAGGAAGATGGGGTGGGTTGCAAAGCGGCTTGCAGATGCAGCAACAACAACAATAGCAGACAGGATGAAGCAGCAGGAAGGACTGTTTGAGAGGCGAACCATCAGCTGTGGGCTGAGCTTGACTTCACTGCCTGTCTGAACTAATGATCAGTTCCATTTTTGATCAAATTCTCCCCACTAGTCTCCAGGCAGACATTGATGAAATGTCATTGGTGGCAATGCCCTTACAGATTCTGCTTATAGGTCAGAATCCTTATTAATTCCCTTATTGATTCCTCATCACTTTTCAGTTTGGGAGGTGGGGGGGGGGGACACCAACATATATTTTCAAGATCAATGCAACAGTTTTAATAGTGTAGAAAAAGTGCATGCGTGCCCCACAGACGTGCAAAAGCACCGACACCAAAGGTAAAACTGTCGGAGAAGTAATTGTGTACTTTCCACAGACTGGTCATCTGGAACAGACTGCTGTCCCGAGCAGCATCTCTGGCTGTAGCACCAGGGTTAGTGTCTCCATCACAGACAGCAGACTTCAGCCATGAGGCTGTCCCCATGTGGACATGATGAGCAGGAGGTTGATGGAACTCAGGAGCCGGGGATACTGTTGCTGTATAAACTGGGACTGACTGCACGCTCATACAGTGTGCATGAAACCATAAACTCAAAGTCACAAATCCAGTGAGCAGTAGGATCATTTTCCTATGTACGTCTATACAGTCAGACTTCTTTTTAAAGCCAGTCACCCCCTGCTGACCATAAGGAAGAGTGCAAGTTTAATGCACTTCCACATCCACACTCTATTGGAAGGCTTTAATGACAAAGGCTTTGCATGAATATCCAGGCCTACCTGAGGCCGCCACACTGTTTCAAATGGTCCTCTGAGTTAATTCAAGACATCAGAAAGAAAACAGGCTTGAATCACACACAGAGGACGAGTCCCTGTTTTATATGCAAGCTCATTCTTCCACTGTGGTTATAAAACTTTGGGAAGCTGCACCTAAAAAACAAACCTGGCTCTGCATTTGGTTCCTGAAAAATAAATGCAATCAAATGAAAATCAGACTAAATTCTGATGAAATCTGCCTCCATCTGCAAGTTCAATTAACTACAGTAAATTTTCATTAAAGCCCATCAACACGGTGCTTCTGTTGGTCTGTTTTCTGTTTCAGTTTGAGCTCTTTGAGCACAAACGCGCTCAGAGTCTGATCCATGATCAGTGTAGCAGCCATTAATTTCACACAGACTGGTTCAGACAGAGGAGAGAAAAAAAAGGGAGAAAGGGAGCGGGAAAAGGAGAGGAGGAAGCTCTAAGCTCATCCTCAGCTTCATTCTCGTTCAGTGTCGATCCACTCACCTTCCCCTCTCTCTCATTTTCCCCTCTCTCTCTCTCGCTGGTGCAGTCTCAATGATGTATGGCTGCCATCACTGAAAATAATGACTCGTCTGCCCGTAATCTTTTATTTCACTGCAAGGCCGAGGTGGAGGAGGAAGAGGAAGGAGGGAAGGCAGAAGCTAAGGAAGAAGAAAAAGAAAGGAGATGGGGAAAGAGGAGAAGGAGAAAGGAAAAAAAAAAGGATCTTTTATATGTAGATGATGAGGTGGCAGAGATCCTGTCATCTATCTGGAAGAGGAGCAGGAGGAAGAGGAGGATGGAGACTGTGACAGACAGTCCACACCGGCTCAGAACCACTGAGTATGAAAAGTCGAGTCCCTCAGAGTTCATGTTGTACTGCATAATCATTTCACCCCCATCAATCTGAACTCATCTCACAGAACACAAACAGGAATTATTTTCCTATCAATCATAATTTAAATATGAAAATATGAAATTGAAATGACATGATTTGATATGTTTTTCACTGTCTTAATAATACATGAACATGTATTTATACTGGGTCAGACATTCTCAGAAAAGGGTGATGCATTGCATCAACCCTAGGCTCGGGCTAACTGGGCTTAGAATAAAGATTCCTTCCCCGGCTGAAATGATTTCCTCTGGAAATTATTCCTTGCATTTCCTGCATTTTATCAGTTTGGTCTGAAATTTGACTGGAGGAAATGGAGGAAGGCAAAGAACCTATTGCCAAAATGATGGAAACACCAAACCAGATACAGCAACTCTCTGGCCACAGACAGAAACGAGGCGTTATTCTGGTGCACCGGTCATGGGAATATTGGACCCCAACGACAAAGGGCTCTGTCAGAAGGAATGGTGCTGTTTAATGCTCACATCCAGCCTGTGTGATGGCTGGTTTCAAACAGGTATGACCGTCTAAAATCTCAGTACGGGGCTGCGAAATAGCAACTGCTGCAAAAGCTGGGTCCATCTTTTATAGACCGATTAGTCTGACTTTGAATTTTGGTTATGTTTAGGCACCAAAGCTGCTTGGTTAATTTTACTAAAAAGATCACAGCTTGAGTTAAAACACTGCGCTTCCCAACATCAAGCATGCACACTGGTTTGTGACAAGCTGTGCATGAGATCACCCTCTCTACCCATGATTGACAGCACTTATGACTCTTGATAAAGCAGGCATAGATGTATTTGGGAACCCAGTCAGCACTAGAAAGAAATTACAGAAAGAAATTAAGGTGTCAGGAGAACAACACAGGATAAGCTGATTAATGGGTTGGTGCAACGTCAGCAACAGGTGGGCAAATGTTTTGTCCTGTCTCTGCCTCTATTTGATTATATTCTGCCAAACCTTTTGTCATAAAAGAAAGAAAAAGAAGCTATGAGCAGCTGCTAGTAATGTTCCCATCAGTGTAAAGGCAGCTGAGGATCGTAAGAGGTCCAATAAAGTCTTGAAACATCTTTTGTTGTTCCTTTTTAAAGAGGTTTCCGGTTGCTGGGTGTCCAAATTTATGGCTTTGTGCTTTAGTTTCATGATAAAATCCCATCCAGTATCAACAGCTGCATCACCAAGGACAACAGGGAATGTTTTATCCGACTGCACCGCCTCACCCTCCGTTGTTAATACCATTTTAGTGGGCCTTAAGAGATCCATACTCATGACTCTGATAAAGATTAGCAGTAACCTGTCGCCTGTCCCTCTGAGGTTTCCAGTTTGTTTGCCATGTGTTAGCATGCTAACAATAACCAGTCAAAGCTAAAGGGAATGTCCAGAGTTTTGCCACTACTTTGATACAATGACAGCCCTACATGAAAAATAAGAGGTTCACCAAATTTAGATAAAAACACTCTGAGGTATATCAAAACATTTAATACATGCCAAAGTTACCAAAGTTAAAGTCAGGTACACCATCCAGTTCTTGATGGATTTAAAGGGTTTAAAGTTCGATGTGGTTTTGCTGAATTTCATGCATATTCAGTTCTTTTTACTTTCTGGAGAAATCAGCATAAATAAGTAAAGTATGTATATTTGTGCTTAATTTGAATTATTTTCTTTACGAGGTAACAGTGTGTGAATGATATGTAAGAAGGATCTGTTTCATCAAAATGCTCCGTATCAGTCATTGCCATCGTCCCATCTTCTCCATCCAAAAACGAGCCTAGAAGAGTTTAAAGCTGCTGCTCATTCGGCTCGTTAACATCGTCTCCTTCGTTAAGGATCTCTCTGCTCATTAGGCTTCTCCTTCCTAACGAGCCGTCTCCTGACCTTGGAGTTGTGGGGTTTTTGCCAGGGGGCCTAATGAGCACACTCAGAGCGTCCTGTCGGCATATGGAGGAGCTGCCCTGGCGTCTTGGCTGAGGATGGAGGCTCCACAGGAGCAGCTGGACTTCCTCCAGAAGACATCCCGCCAAAATAAAGAACATGAATAGCTTGTTGGCATTGTTCATCTTATTCTGCTGCTATTATTGTTTCTAAACCTCTTAGTTTGTATCTTATCATTTATTGGTACAAACAGGGTTTTATTTTGTTGCACATTGTCTTTTTTTTTTTGTCTCTTCTATTGTGTTCTCTTTTTTGGCTTTCTGCTTGATTTGTAGATGTTCCAATGAATATTGAGACTGAACCTCAGGCTCTCTTTTGTACAGAAGCACATTAATATCACACTGTGATAATCCTCCTCTGTGAGTTTTATCAAAACAGGCAACAATAAAGTGCTTCATTATACAAACAGAGATTCTCCTTCAGGAGTTTTTTCTCTCTTCTCTTCAGCTTTCCTTCAGTGTTGAAAGGCCGGGCGGAGATGGCCCATGCGTGCACCGTATGGTGAGCGGGGACACATGCGAACACTCAGGGCTGTGCGTCTTGGCAGAAGCTGTGGTGTTGTGGGTAATTTGGTCAGATATGGAAGAAGTCGTGCCAACGAGGCTCCGAGCATGCAGAGAGCAGACAGGAACTAATGACCTTCACACTCACATTACACACCAACCATATGTTTCTTTGTGTGTGTGTCTAATGTCTGCATGTGTATCTGAGATGTATCAACTTTTATTGCATTTGTTTCCTTATGTTATTATGATCGCATTTTAATTTCTAATATAAATAATGGTACACTTGTGACAGCTCCCAGGCCTCCAAACCCACTTCCTGTTTGTTGCTGGGATCTGGGAGTGGCTCATTGGGAGTGACGGATAAGGAGTGGGCTGGTTTCACTGCTTGACTGATGGTGATTGCTTCCCTACATAACTGACTTTCTGGAGCTGTGTTTAAATTGTCCACCTGTTTGCCCACTTATTCATCCCCCTATACTGTTTGCTACGTAGCACATTTACTAAGGAACAAATGCAGAAATCTGTTGGTACGTTCGAGACGCTGCACTGCATCACTGCTGTCTAATTACATTCCTAATTATTTCTCCCCCTAAAAAAAAAAAACAGCCATGCTTGAGCCCACAGGAGCCTCAATATCGTTAACATCTTTGGTTAAGTACATTTGGGAGCTGACATATTTCCATAAGGGTTAAATAAGCTGATATCACATGTGTGTGCCCACCTAACTTGTTTTATAACATACTGAACTGTATTTAGCTGCAACTCTTCTACTCTTTTATTAAAGGTATTTGCTATGAAATAATACTACCCCTTAAGGTATAATATTCATGAGCCCCATTTCACAACATATCATTAACATATTTACAATTTGGACAGAAGAGCTGAAGTCTCAAAGGGAGGTTTCTAGAAAATATTTGATTTTTATTTTAAATCCTGCTGCAGGCCTAAGACATCTGAGGATTATTATGCATGCCAGATACTCTAAACATGTAAGAAAATCACATTAAATTCATATCTAACAGGTCTGTTGCCTCCCCACCAAATCCCACCCCCCTGATAGAAATAAACAGGCAGCAATGCATGATGGTATTAGTCGAGTGCTGTGATGTACATCCTCAGGACTCTATTTTTTGGTGTGTCACGTGACAATTTATAGTTTGGTATGGAGCAGATGACAGTTACAGTTCACCATGTACTCCATGATGGTATACTCACTGTAGGGTGGAGAAGTGGAGAAGTCATAAACCACCTGGATTTCTTTCTGTTCCTGGTTATTTGGTGTGGCTGCTTTGTTTTTGGCTTCTTTAGCACACCTGTCCACACATGCACGTGCTACACACAGTACCAGTGGCATTTATTTTTCACCAGAAAGTCCAGTGTTGTGTCTACATTCCTCTAAAGCCAGGCTGTGACAAATTGGAGGCTCGTCCGGGATTTGCATCTCATTACAGAAATATGTATTACGTGCTGCTGCTTCTTCGAGTCTGATCTCACTGTTTTTGTGTTCTAGTTGGAGAAAAATCACAGAAAATAAAGGGATTGATAGATACACCATGACAGGCAAGCATGTAGAAATGGTCATTTAACTATAAATTCCTAAAGATCTAAAATCTGGGAATTTAAAGGCTAGTCACCTGACTAATCCCTGAGAGCCACGGGCATTCTGATGTAATGAGGATTTCCAGACAAAGGCTTCCATTTCGATCTACAAGTGCTGATAGATTAAATAAATAAATAATTAATAATAAATACTAAAAAGCTGGATTGCTCTCAAACAATGGCCAGTGGTTATTCAGTGCAGTTCTGCATTATTTCTACTCCACAGACAGACTGTTTGTCTCTGAAATTCCCCGAAATCTTTAATTTTCTATAAATCTTTAAAGATTGTAACTTTCACCGGAGCACTTTGACATCTTAATAAGGTGCTTGGAGACAGAATATGGGTCCATACAGCACAATTTTTCAGAACCCAAAGCAGGCTCCAATGTGACCGATTTATTTATTGCCACAGCACAGTATTTAACCTCTGGATGGGCCTTTAAAACTGAACAGCACATACAAGATAATTAATAAGAATAAACTACATAGTAAATCAACGCAAGAGGATATACAAACCCCAGAAGATAAATACACAGACAGATGAGTGCGAGATGTAAACTGTGGAACAAAAAGCACCATAACACACAAAACAGCTGATCATTCATGACTCCAGGATTGATCGCTACATTAAAATGATTTTTTCAATAGAACTCTTGTTGCACATAAACCACAAGTGGAAACCAAAAAGCTTCCTGTACCAAACGTCATCTCTTACATCTAGATTCTGCTTATTAATGTGCAAATGTGTGTATTTATCCACGTCAACGCTATTGTTTCACATGGATTTCTATCGTACGGGTAGTTTAAAAAAGCTACTTTTCCGAGTGTTTGAACAAAGCTCCCGATGTACGATGAAAGCGTCTGAAGCTGCTGACCAGCGTGCTAGCATCAATCTGAGCACTCCTGCAGTTCGTCTGCTTTAACCGTCTCACATCAAATAAACATCTTTGCAGCTTCGCTCAAATGAAACACACGCAGGGTTTAATCAGACATTTAGATTACAGATGAGTGTTTTTTTTTTTGTT
This sequence comes from Pterophyllum scalare, assembly GCA_024447675.2. Taxonomy (NCBI): domain Eukaryota; kingdom Metazoa; phylum Chordata; class Actinopteri; order Cichliformes; family Cichlidae; genus Pterophyllum; species Pterophyllum scalare. Next base: position 6,926 of record JAMQGT020010770.1, on the reverse strand, counting down.
TTAATTGTAATAACTTCACATACTTGAATAACCCGTTTGAACCTGAGTGGGCCTTGAAAATAAGATGAAACTGAGAAACACATGAAGCACTGTAAGACACCAATCAGCAGACTGTTCTGACCGACCTGATCTGTCTCTAAAACTCTTTGGTGAGTAGAACGCCGACTCAGAGCGATCTTCAAATGGAAAGCAAAACTTGATCTGTATTCAAGGCTGTAGCATATATCGCGGGTATACTGCAGTACTGTATTCTAGTTTGCAATTTAATGCTTCATTCAGCTGTTGGGAATCTGCGCCACATAAAGAAGACAGAATTGAATCCAGTAAAAATCAAGCGTCCATCAAAAGAAGCTGCCTTTCCAAATGTTTTTAAAAGGCTGCGTTTGAATCTCACTCATATGCAGAATGAAAGCCCGTGGTGCTGACCAGCTTCCTGAACCAGCCACGCTCTCTGCATCAAATGGAAACATCTTTGTAGCGGCACTTAAAACAAACACGCAGAGATGTTTATCACTACCTGACATTTAGATTACATTTGAGCATTTTTAATGTAATAACTCCATTAGGTCAATTTAAAAATATCAATCAATCACAGATATTTAAAGACATTCCCTGAGCTGCAGCCGAATGAGTCGACTTACAAACCAACTTTGAAACAGAAGCTGCTGCGCGACAGCTCAACGCTGCATCTTTGTGTGTGTTTGTGTGGGTCTCTTCATCTTTGTGTATTTATGGGGTGCTCTCCACTGCTCTCACTCCTTCTCACTGATCAATACATCTTGTCAGGCAGTGGTTGATAGATTATTGATTGTAATCAGCCTGCCCTCTGTGTGTGCAGACAGCTTCTAATTCCTCTGTCAATCTGTTGGATCGCTCATCTCACACACACACGCACACACACAGTATTTACTTATTTTACTGCTGTAGTCCAATTTAAAGAATATTCTGCGTCGGGGTTTCCACTGCTGTACTGCAAGGCTGGCGCTCAGATCTAAAGTGGGCCTAAGCAAATAACTCAGTGTTTATTAATATCTCTTTAGCTCACTGTGGCCCTTCACCATTCTTACACATCAAAGAAAAAAAGGATCACGAACATGAAGAAGGCAAATTAAAGCGAGTTATTCACTATGTTTAAAAGGTTAATCAGGTGCTCTCCAGCTCATGGAGCATACATTTCTTTTTCTTCATGCTGGAAGTGCAAAAATAATATCCCACTGCTCTCCTTGCTCTCCTTTCGGGATGAACGTAGCAATGATGACATCAACAACCACCTTTTGAATCCTCAACAGCATTTTGGCTGCCGCTGCTTTACTTTTTAGGGGGCCTGAAGTGATCTGCTGAGGAGAGGGTGGAGGGCTAAGGTATCTACTAATGTGAGCACACATGGTCAGCAGTTGTATCCATAAACTGTACAGGTGTAATCCACAGAATTATATTCAGTCCTATTCGAGGTGCTTGATATTGTAAAGTCCCTACCCTGCCTGCTAATTAGGGCTAACTCGATACTAGAATTTCACTCAGCAAAACTAAAGAGCAAACCTCTTGGACGGGCTGTAGCGCACCCTGCAGGCTTAAGTCTGATAATCAGCAACAACAAACGTGGCGAAGAGGTCCAGCTGAGTGACTCTCAGCTGCAGCTGCTAGTCTCAGGATGCCTGTGATCAGACATGTCAAACTCCTAGCTCCAGGATCCAGATAGATGAGTTTTAAGAACACACCAGGGAGAAGGATACTAAAGCACAGGTGAAGGTGAAGGAAAAGAAATGAGCAGGAAGTAAAAAACTAATTAAAAAACAAGGCACATGAGCTTGGAGTGGTGGCCTGAAGAAGGGCGTTCCTGACCAAGAAGACACCAGTTTGAATCCTCGGACTGACGTGGAAAAATGGGACTGGACTGGAACCTCCGGATGGACTGAAACCATCTGGGAAGGCTTCCGAGATCCCTCGGAAAATTGAGATGGGAAGCGTCCCCACCCTCATTAGCACCACTGCGTTACCTCTCCCAGCTGCTCCCTGGGCGCTTTGTAGCTGTCCCCTGCTGCTGTGTTGTGTGCACTGTGTGTGATACGTACTACACATGTGGGTCAAATGCAGATCAAATTCTGACTGACTGTACAGGTGATATGTGTACGTGACAAATAAAAGCTACTCTGTTCTTCTTCTGCTCTTCACATTAAAACAGGAAATAACTCACAGGAAGTGACAAAGACAGCGAGATGGAGCTCTGCATGACTAACCCGCAGCAGTAAATCTCTCCAAAACGCTTCAAAATACCTGAACCATTATTAACAAACTAACTAAAGTCTTTAAGACATTCCCTTACAATTCTTTCTCACTTTAACTTCTCAACATCCAGTGGTGAGGTATCTAGGGTCCATTTTAAAAAATTAAATCCTGAAAACACAAATGGAAAAAAGGTTTAGCTGAAAGGTAACGCCTAGGTTTGGATTTTTTCTCCTTAGCATGTAGATCAAACATAACCCAACCTAGACCGTAGAAAGCCCGACTGTTAACCTAATCCAACCTCCTGGAAACGTGGCCCAGCCTTACTCAGACACCGTCTCACCATCCTGAATAATCCTCAGCATCTCAAATCTCCATAAACATTTCCCTCAAAGCAATTAAAGTCATCTTGAAATGTCTCTGAAATTAAATTCTTGAAAATAGACCTCAGAACATTCCCATTATGCTGATGAGCTGGTACTGAGAGGATCAGCCACACGGAACAGACGAGATTGTTGAACTTGTTCGCAAAAGACGCCACCGCCATTAGGTTCACAGAGAGCTAAGCCTCCAACATGGCTGCCAGAAGCACGGGGGGGGGGAGGTGGAGGTTTCCTGGTGGGGGGGTGTTCCTTCACCTCTGCGCCCTTTAATAGACAGGCTGGTTTAATTCTCAGTCTCTCTGGAATCCATTAAAGTCAATCTGGGATATCCATTACCATCTCATCAAGAGTCTGCATTTACATAAACACGCATAATTAAGCAGCGCAGCAGAGAGGAATCACAAGCTCTGATTACAGACACGCTGTTTGTTTATTTATTTATTTATTTATCTGCAACTTTACCCAATCAGAACGCACTTTAAAGTCAGAGGTTTCAGCCAACGTCTGAGGCAGCACACACATCTCATTTTATCACCCTCTCTCTCTCTGCCGCTCTCTCTGGATATTCAATCTTCATTCGATGGTGCCACTGATGTGTGGAGAGCCAGAATGAGCTACAGGACCAGTGTGCGTGTGTGTGTGTGTGTGTGTGTGTGTGTGTTGATGTGAATGTGTGTTCTGAATATCAATGCTCCTCCTGGTTGACTAGCCTTTTCCATTTAGCTGCTCCAACACTTGGCTCTCCTATTTCCCCACATACAGACGGGCTCCGGGCCAAAGTACAGTTTAATCTGCAACAATATCCGGACCCAAATTTTCAATGCAATCCCGACCCGGACGACGTGCAAGGAAAGCTGCTCTGTAACCTTTCATTTCAGCTGCCGGTAGCTGCGGTAAGCGAGCTTATTGTCAGAGGTAGTTCCTAAGCCATCGTCACCAGTACTCCAACTCTAATCCCCAACTGTCTGCTCTGAAAAAAGTGTGATTGCTTTTGGAAATGGGTCTGCTAAGTCTTGGCAATCAGGGGAGAAAATGAGTAATTCTAACTAACACACATCAAAAACTATTTACATTTTTTTTTTAAATCCCTCTTTCTGCCTCCAAAAGACCCAAAGGGTTTAAAAAGGAACCCAGGAAAATTGTGTTCTCACCCCAGAGCATCAGCACCTGCGCCTCAACCTTACGCAAAAGTCTTTTGATGCTGGTGCCTTGACACCACAACCCCACCGATACTGGCTGCCAAAGAAAGAAGAAACATGACCCTCTTTTGAAGACCTCAAAGTCCTGCAAAGCCTTGAGGCACTAAAACTGTTCTGACTTCATTAAGCCTTTTTAGACTTGTCATTATCAGAAACATTAGGTTTAATAAGCTCTGAACATTCATGTTTTAACTTGTCAGTCACAAGCAACATCAGCGAGTGGTGACCGAAAGAATGAGATCGTCAATACAAGCGATGGAAATGAGCTTCCTAAAGGCTGTGTGCACTCTCATTTACAGACAGGGTCATTTAGGAGGAGCTCATTCTTTTGGTGGAGCTCGGTGTAGAGCCACTACTCACACATCCAAAGGAGCCAGTTCAGGTGCTTCAGACATTTGACTTGGATGCCTGATAGGTGAAGTATTTGGGGTCCTCTCTACCTGAGGAGGCCCAGGGCAGAACCCAGGACATGTTGGAGAGATGATGTCTCTCGGCTCTCTGTCCCTTCAGAAGAGCTGAAGGGGAGGGGGGTGGAGAGACGGAGGTGTCCCCGCAACCTGGATAGGTGGCAGAAAAATCAATTTTTTTATTTGCTAAATGTTACCTTAGTATGCAAAAATGAACATCCAGCTATATTAAAGATGATTTAAAATATTGGAGTCGAGGGAAACATCTGCTAAGGTAATTATTCAAGTGAGAAAACTGTTTGATTTCTATACAATGACGTTCCCGAAAGCAGACAAGCGCCCTTCAATAACTTGCTGGTTATAAAGGGGACTCCACATTAGTATCACTTGTGCTAATGTCAGAAGCACCAGAGCTAGAGGAAGAGCCAGTATTGGGATAATATGGTTCTATGTCTGCTGGATGTTTAAATATGCGGCTCATGTTGGGCCCAAAGACTGAGGGCTGTACCCCTCAGCTTTCCTGCCACTTGGTGACCAACAGATGATTAACACAGCTTTCAAACATATTTTAAAAACTATGGAATAAAACAGAAATACCCTTGAATCCACAAGCTTTGAAGTGACACACCAGAAAATAACAATCTCCTCCTCTTTCCTTTGTCTTGCTCTGCTGAATAATTTACATTCAAGGACGTTCCTCCCTGTCACACTGAGCCTGATTGATACCTTAAACTGCATTGTCTGTGTGTTATATACCTGTGTGCTTGTGTGTGGGGAGGTATGTGTGCATGCGCCGCACCAGGAGACGTCCTGACTTTGATGTTGTACATTAGCATCAGCTTCGGCAGCAGAATCACCGCTAACATCTGCACAAATATTAACATCTCCTCTGTGACTTTAGCTGCTTCAGAGGTGTCCTTCACAGGAGCTGAGTCTTTAGAATGTTTACAGCTGGATGCACCTCTGGAAAGCCACTCTGACGGGGGAGGAATAATTAAACAGAATTTCTTTGGACACATCCACTCTTTGTATCATGAATTCTTTAATCCCGAAAACCTATTTTCTTCACTTCGCTCACCATGATGATGGTTTTTGGTGGAGATGTGTGCTCAAGATCTGAGTTTTTTTGTATTTTCTCTCATGCCAATAGACATTTTGCATAAATAGATTACCTGTATTTGGGGGAAAAGGTATAAATAAAAGACTTACCCGAACCAGAACTATGATTATTTATCATTTAGCTATGAATGTTAAAGCACGTGTGATGTCACATCACTTGTTATCTGCCATCAAAACAAATAAGAAGCGTAAACAGTAAACTCTGACATATGCAGTGTTAGCCTGTCCTTATGTCACTGCAGCTGTCATATTTTTGGGTTTCTTAAATTTCATGTTTTATTTTGCAATTCCTGATCATGTTACACTTCCTGTTATTGCCCCGCCCCTGTAATTTACCCTGGCACAGGTGAACACGATTGGGGCAGTAACGAGGGCGGGGAAAAGTAAACTGAAAGAAGGAGCACAAATAATCCTGTTACAGTGTGTAGCACTACTCTGAATGCAGATCTCAGATCAGTAACGCATTTAGCCCACTTTAGCCTCTCATTGTTTTTATGCACACTACAAATGCTTCACTACTAAACACATTTGTTACCATGTTGATGCACTTCTCACTTGCATCTTACAACTCATCAAAGTAGTTACAATACTGTCCAGCATCACAGCAGTGTGTTTAATCAGCTCTGTGTGATCAGCTCCCCACACGCTGGAGAGCTCCCACATTACTGTTCTATAATTAGCTATAGCTACTAGACGCTACCTTTACTTACATAATTCACTTAACAGAGGGCTAATGTGACTATCAGGTAACCGCTAACAGTTAAAGAGCTAATGCTAACATGTGCACCAGCCTGATAACTAGGTTCAAACAGGAGCTTTACTGACCACACAAAATAAATAAAGATAAGTATTTGGTGCTCCACAGAATCCTCGGGGAACCTGAGCAAACCACTGTTTTGTAGTGACAGACCGTCAGGTCAGACCACTCGAGATGTCGAGGCACCATTTGGATTCCAGCGTGGGTGCACTTACAGGTCTGTGAGGATGTCTAGATGTTTGAAGAGATCTCTGGGCAGCTGCTGCAGGTTGTTGTTTGAGAGAGAGCTGAAAAATCCAGCTGTCATCATGTCGTGAGGTGTAGCATGGAGTTGGCTGTGCTAGTTTAAAAACGCATAGGTTATTAGGCACAGTAATGTTGCTAAGTAACATGTTCTTTATTGTTCTTTACTCTCCATGTTAGCAGAGAAATACTCACAGATGAGTCAGAGACTTGAGTCCTCTGAAGGTATACTTAAAGAGCCTGGATGTCGTTATTCTCAATGAACCTGAGGAAAGAAGGAATCACTCACATGTCACACAGTGATGGTAACCTCTGAAATTGGGCCCAGAGTAATATAGAATGTCACCCTTGTTTGGAAGGAGGCCAGAATAAAGCAGGAGCAAAAGAGCAGTGATTTCTGAGGATCAGCAGTTAGATAGTAATGGACAGTATATTTTTAAGGGCTGAGTTGGAATTAATAATAATAATAATGCCTTAGTCTTATATAGCGCTTTTCAAGGTACCCAAAGACGCTTTACAATTTCAAGCACCATTCATTCACACCTCAATTCATACTTGGTGGTGGTAAGCTACGAATGTAGCCACAGCAATACGT